>JASCZW010007330.1:0-69154 GCA_034211315.2 Aedes japonicus
GCCATTCTGTAACAGGTTCCCGTGGGGCCTCGAATGGCCATGAACATTTGCAGTTGAACACCCTAGCAATATGGGTATCAAAATTCATGAAATTTCTCAACATTTTGTGGCTATCTGATCATGTTTCCACGGACCTGTCTTTTGTTCATAACAAGTTCCATATATGCCAGAAAAATATATCATGTATTCCATAGCACCGAATCAACAACATCTACTTAAGGTTTTTTTTTTTGTGTTTGAGGAAGTATTTTCAAGGAGTGAAATTTCAGTTGATCGAACAAAACATGAACAAAAATGTGTTTGGTAAGTCTGGTACCACGCTTTAATCGAATATATTTGAAAAAAAAAACATTTTCAAAACATGTGGCCAGACATTGAGAGCTCTTATATTCTTGGTCAAAGAAAATGTTTCTGTTGTTACTTGGTTGACTGTACAGTGGTTCCAAAATGCGTCAAGAGTAAAGCGCATGGGATTGAATTTCAGAAACCGAGAGCTTCAACTACTATTTTGCATCGAGTCGAGGAGTAAAAATCAACGCGAATTACTACGAACATGTTACTCCAAGATTTGTAATTGATTCCAGACGGAAATTACTGTCATATCATCACAAGAATGGTCTACTTCACCGCCAGACCTAACTAACTTTGGATGTCTTTGCATGGACATACATGCTCAGTAAAATTGTAAGCTCAAAAGGTCACACTCTGGAACCCTTTGAAAAAATCATAACTAATATGTTTGTCAATATGCCTCAAGAAACGGTTTTACTGACAAGCATCCTAGTTGAAACATTTTACCAACCTTATTTTCACATCTAAAACTAAAAATGCTATGAATAGGTACCTATATCATAATTTGTTGCAACGAATAAAGATTTACGATAAAAATAGCAAACCCTTTCTTTACTTTAGGTTATGAGCCCTTTCGAATGTTCCGCGAGATTTTCTAAATTGAACCAAACTAAAATAGAAGCACTTTCTAATTCTGAATACTCCCTTTTTCCTCATTATCACAGAGAAACTCAAGACAATCCAACACAGCTAAGCATGTTCCAACCGGAAGCGATAAGGCAAGCTCCCTTCGTGCTGGATCGCCCGCTGATTGTCCTAATTCACGGCTACACAGGTCACCGCGATTACGCGCCCAACACCTCAATCCGACCGGCCTACCTAGAGTACGACGAATTCAACATCATTTCGCTCGACTACAATCCACTGGTGCTCGAACCGTGCTATTATCAAGGCGTGCGGAACCTTCCAACCGTGGCGAACTGCACGGCTCAGCTGTTAGATTACATAATTGCCGAAGGGATATTTACGCTAGATGACATTCATGTGGTGGGATTTAGCCTGGGAGGTCAGACGTCCGGCATGATCGCCAATTACATCAAATCGGGGAAGTTGAAACGCATAACTGGCTTGGACCCGGCCAAACCACTCTTCATCACTGCGCCCAACGAATACAAGTTGGATCAATCAGATGCGGAATTCGTGCAAGTGATTCACACAGACGTGTTTGCGAGGGGAATTTTGCATCCCAGCGGGCACACAGATTTCTACGTAAACGGAGGCGTGGAGCAGCCGGGCTGCCATGCCCAGTCCATGATGACCACCGGAGAGTGCAACCACAATCGAGCGCCGCAGTATTACGCGGAATCGATCGCCACGGAAGTCGGGTTCTACGGGTATAGGTGTGCACATTGGTACCTCTATATGCTGGGTTTGTGCAGCGCCAACGATGAAACCATGATTGCAATAATGGGAGCACACACGCCAGACACGTAAGTATGCATGATGATCGAGTGAATGCGGTTCTTTGCTTTGTTTTTCTTTCTGTTTGATGCAGTCCGTCACAATTGCGACTCCTGAGCCGGTCTGCTCAGCTGTAGCTAGAGTGAATTGAATAGAAAGAAAACTATAATTCAACAGAGATGGATCTCAATTGAAAATATACATTGCATAGCCGAAGACCCCAATTATAATGGAATTTGAAAAGCAAACGATGAGGATAACCCCACTGATGCATTTTCTTCAAATCTCCTCTATTGTTGTTAAAAGCATCAGGGTGAAGTCACGTGTCGGCATTGCTTGCATTGTGGTCCACTTATCGGAGGTCTTAGGAAAAGCTGATTCACAATAGAGCACATTAACGTTCAATTATGTGGAGCTTCCATCTAGCTTCGCCTATGTCTGCACGCAGAAACACCCGTAGGCTCATTTGTATGCATCATATTTTCTCGGGGCAAGCACTTCCTACTATGTTCCCTTTTACTTTCGATGAATATCACTGCAGAAGGTTGTAGAAACTTGGTTGTGCAATCTAGAAGTGGCGTCACTGCGGAAAGCCCATTTGCTATAATTTTTATGATAGCAACAGGTTTGTAGTTGCCCTACTTATATTTTTCGCATTCATGCGCAGCTCGATCTTAGCAATTTGCACGAGATAATTAGTCGTTATCGTTTACAATCACTGTTCTTCAACAGTCATATCGCATTGACGATCTGCGCCTACCTCCCCTATTGTGAATTATACTGGTTTGTGTTGCCACTAACCACTGATGACAGACTCATAATTCTTCTTACAGTCATTTAGTTGGCAATTTTCTTCCCTCTGTGCTTTGCTCTGCTCTTCACAGGTGATGATTTCTTTCAGGTGGTGTCTCAGAGACTGGCAATAATTCACATTGAGCTTAACACTTTTCAGAAAAATAAAATTACTAAATACTAATAATGGACGCAGTGGCAATTTTGTAAAGCTTGACGAGATCTGTAATGAATTCATGTCAGATAAAACCCTTATTTTTATAGAAAAAAGCGCCAAAAGACACAACGAGACCTCACGCAACGACACATTGGGATTGTCATTAATACGTTCAAGACAAAATTCTCGATGCGAAGAGAGCTCAGAAAACAATGGAAATCGTGCCTATTTTGGACTCTGAAGGACGCTAAGATCGAAAAAAGTAAAGTTGACCATCTACAAGACATTGATTAGACCGATAGTCCTGTACGGCCACGAAACGTTGATATTGCTCATATAGGACCAAGGTGCTCTTGATGCCTTTGAACGGTTCTGCGTACGATCTTCGGTGTAGTGTATTTAGGGTGTCTCAAAAAATTGCATCACGAAAAATACGCTGTAGAAAATTACTTAGATGATTGATCCTTTTCAAACTATCAGACAATAAAATATAACCAATTACTAAGTTTTTGGTATATTTATTTCATTCAAGTTCGATACCATAACCGTATACTCGCACCTTACGGCTTACTCCACTCATTTGATTCTGTACAACATCTGGCTGCACCTTCTTCTGTACGGAAACCCTTTTTTTCTTCATGGCTTCCTCAGATTTGAGCTCCTTGGGATGTTTCCGTAAAGCCTGCTTCATAATAGTCATGTCCATTCTACTACCATTCCAGGACAACGAGAAGATTAAAGGACTCTCGTGATGCTTCAACAGAAGAAGCAGACGCTTCTGCAGACACTCCTTGAGGTAGATCTCTGTTTACAGTACCGGAAGTCAAGAAATACGCACTCCGTTAGTGAGATGAGCGGAACGTTTGCCAAATCATGTATTTCGTGGCAAACTTTGAAAGTTTCTACATCCTTACTTCCTTCGGATTATTAAACTGGTGATGGGCCATTGAGAACAGTAGCCCTGGAAGCTGCTGCAAGTCCACATTGACCATGATGAGACTATGAGTCTCCGTCAGCACCTGGGTGTACAGTTTTTGGGACCATGACTTTCCCACCGTATTTTGCCGTTCACCACGATTTGGACGTAGCCCCTCCCGGTTCTTGGCTCTCCGAACGACTTGGATAAAATAAACTTTTTGGCCACATCCCTGGCCGAAGCATTGGGATACCGCAGAAACGCTTTCACGACACGTTGTGATCCTTATCACTAATAGGACAATGAATAAAAATCACGTTAACACAGTATCCACTAGTACCCCTCAGGGGATTTGAGGTAATTGTCAGCCTTTGAATTAGTGGCTTTCTTCACATCATGCTCCATGTACATTATTTCAACTCTTGAGAAAGGGAGAGGCCTCGAAAAGGGCCATTTTTGTCAGAACCTTGTTTCCTGACGCTGATACTTCTGGCCTCAACCCTACTAGCACTCTTGTTGTAAATCAGTAGAAATAATTTTTTTACAACTCAATTCTGCCGTAAACTGGTATGGCATCGTTTAGCATGAAGTCATTTGGAATAAGATATTAGATAATCAATTGTTATTTGGTATAAATTTTGGTTTAGCATAATGACCATTTGGTATAAGGCATAGAAAAAATTAAAAACATTATGGTCATTTGGCATAAAAACCATTTGGCATGAATATCGGAAGATAAGAGCTTTTTCAGATTAAAAAAACATGGCTTATACGTGCAAAAATGGAGGCCATATAGTGCAAATTGCATTGTTTTCTTAAACGAGTTGATTTGATATCGTATGCGATGGAATTTGTAATAACAAATTCGATTTAAAAAGCTAAGCGATGTTTATCCGATTCTGTTCGTAACGCAGTACGATGAATAAATGACACATCGTATATAAGTCGAAAATTTGCACTCCTTACGATTTAACGTACACATAACACGATACAGGCCTCAATTAATTACGATGTTGATTTGAAACATAGGAATACACGATACTATTTGAACACTGTTATATGACTTGTGGTTGTCTGGGTTGGACATTCAAAATCCAAGTGGCATAATGGCCATTTGGCATTGATTGGCGAACGGTTTGAGAAAGATTATTTGGAATGGAAATCTGTAAATTAACGTTTCATCAGAAACATATGGCATAACGACAATATGACATAAATACTAGTCAATGAAATCAATTTCTAAGCAATTCACCGACTCTATTTGGCATCATGGTTTTAGCCAAGGTGAGTCGCTCAGCACAATATCTCTTGTGTCAACTTTTTTTAGTAGGCTTCTAACCGTTACGATGAGCCCTGATGTTCCTATTGTGGTGCCAAAAGGTGCCCATGTGTGCCCCGGTCAATTGACCTGGTTTTGCTTTGGCTTCGCCTTACAACCTTTGTTTTCCAGAAAATAAAATACTATGCTACGAAATTACTAGGTTACTCAACAGGAGGAATAATGTGAGCACCAAAATATTTCTATTCAAGCTAAATTATTTTATATGAACCTTTGCTAAGAAACAAAATAAAACAAATGAGACCAATCGCCATTCCATCCTTTTTTTCACTTATTGATATGCCTGGTCAGGCTATAAATGTGCCAGTTTCCTCTCAGCATTGTTTATGGTCCTAAATTTTCTATTTCACGGACAGAACCCAAGCAACATTGCTGGTTTTATCATGGTTTTATAGCATTCTTGAAGTCTAATTCATGCTCTTCAGAACCCTTATAAAACCAAAATTGTTACTTGAGAAGGAATCATTTATGGATCCAGCGGGGAACAAGAGTTTTCGGAGAATTCGAATTTCCTGTCTTTTTACTATATTTTTCATTTTTTATTTGTTAGGTTTCCGTTTTTGGTGAACAGTGGTCATACTCATATGAAATTTGTTTCGAATGGTTGTTTGATAGGGTTTTCTTTGTAGTTTTGCTGGTCTGCCTGGTGATCGACTTTATTTCATTATATCACGTTTGAGTTTTCGCCGTTTCAGAGTTTCAATATGTGTATCGTTTAGTGTCTCTTTGCAATGTCATGTTATTTCCATCATATCACGACCATCACATTCCAGAATACATTCAACGACTAATAGTTGAGCTGTATAGAAGAATATAGCTGCATTTATTTACTGTTACAGCTGAGTAGCATTGCGTATTATCATATTAATTTTGTCCTACACTTGTGAGCATCCTTACTGTTGGTTTAAATCTGTGCCAAAATTTGAATAACTTTGATGTGCATTTCTGTACATAGAATAAATCGGGAACATAGTTAAATATCTTATTCGCTGCCGCTATCAGTAGAATTCAGCACACCGATTACCAAAACGGATCCCGCTGCAAATCCAACCATTGTATCCAAGATCCCAGTGATTTCTCGTGAAAGTGCAGAGGTGTTCTCGGCTTCCAATAAAGCAAGTATCACACCCATTCCCTACTTGACCTGCATTTGGACGAGACCGTCGTCGGTATTGCCTTAATTTTAGATCACCAGTTTTTACACATTGAGGATGTATTTTAGTCTCAATCATCAACTTTTGGTTCTCTGTGTAATAACAGCTGATCTGGCAGTAACGGAGTAGCAACCTCGGACGGTCAATCATGCTCATGCACATGCTCATCCTCATCCCTGCTACCCTCTCTGTACACTATAGGTATGGGTGCAATATGTAAAGACTTGCTGGGCGTTTTTTAAGAAATAGAGTAGTTTGGGGTAATTTGTACTTTCCTAAGAAAAAAATCGATTATCGTTCGACATGGGCTATTCGCTTTCATTTAAAAAAATAGAATCTGCCAAAACCCCTCGCAGATTTAATCAAGAAAACGCTATTGATACGTTTTTTTCACACAATTTTTTTTTTTGTAATTTTTCTGAAAATAATCTTCCTATGAGGGGTCAACCGTAAAAATCAATTATGTTATGAATTATGACAAGTGATGAAAAAATAGATTTTTAGACAACCCTAACAAGAGAATGGACGTATTATTTTTAAAAAGAAAGAACTATACTAATTTTGACGAAATTCTTAAACTCACTATACATTTTCCTATGAAATTGCTTTATATTTTAATAAAAAAATAATTTTTAATCGCCTATTGCATAACCACTGTCAAAACTCATATTCTACATTCTTTTCCAGGACGCGTGGTCTATACTTCCTGAATGCCAACATGAATCCACCGTATGCCCAGGGCAGGAACTTTTCGGTGAGAGATGAATTCCCTATGCCAGGGTAATACTAAGAGCCCCACAAAACTGGACAGAATAAACAAATAACAGAGCTAGCCAATTTAATTTCCTGCTAATGTAAAAAGCCTTGTTATTGCTTTCACATATCCCAATGCTATATGATTACTGAGTTGAATTTCCATGAAAATCCATTGTATGTCCTTCAAATACGTCTATAAATGAACTTCGAAGCAAGAAAAGAAATGATCGTGCACTTTTAATTTCTGCCGGTTACTTAGTAACATACGCTCGGTTGATTAGCCGCTTGGTGCGTTATGAGAGAGTGTATAGCACTGCACGGCGGTCCGAAATGAGGGTTTAGTGGGATAAATTCTGTATGCTATTTTTATAGTCATGCATAAGAAATTAACAGTTCAGATTTACAAATCCTGATGTTATACAAAGAAAGGTTTATGACCTTCTACTTAGTTTGAAATGAAGACATTCGTCCGCTAAATTCGCATTCCGGCCCATAGTGCGCTGCACGTAGTAATTTCAAAACTTCAATCGGTGGCGTTTTCGGTTGGATCGATTGAACCACGGTTAAACTATGTGAAGGTAAGTCGTTCATATTGATTGATGTTGTAAGTCTAAAGTTAACTATCGGAACACAGAGAATGACAAACACGAGAACTAAGAGAGTTCTGTTAGCCGTAGAATCGGGTAGCTGCAGGTGGTTGACCTCAGATTAAAGCAATAAGGAAGTCGGTTTTATACGACCATCATGATACTTTGTGGTATGGTGATGAAAAATTCATTAATTACCCCCCGTCTAGATGAAATTGAGATATTCATCTAGTCATGGAGGCATTTAAAGTGTGGCGATGGTGTGGGGTGATGGAATCGGAGAAAACCGAATAATTGCTTGATTCCCACGAAACAATGTGTGCATGGCTGATAACAGATAATTTGGTATCTCACATTGAACTCAAGTTCAGTGTTAGGTGTAATTACTGCGTTGTTATCGTGTGATGAGGTGAATTTCATTTATTTATTTATTTATTTATTTATTGATATAATTCCAACTGACTTAACATCTTATTGGAATGGGGAAAAGCCATGTGGCGTAAAAACCCCCTATTACTAAATCGTACACTACATAAATCAACATGAATAGAAGGAAAACAAAGCAAGCAAAACTAAATTAATTCTAATACACACAAAACTTGTCAGTAAACTTAAAATAATCTGTCGTGATGGAATCAGTCGTCTAGTGTCTTCGCCATTAATGCCACAATTTCTGAACTAGCGTCTCGTCATCCAACTACGATGAATCCGGTTACGGAAGGTCTCAGCGGAACAGTTGAAATCAAACAGAGCGTAGAGTTCATTGAATCGAATTGGATCGTGTTGGCCGTAGTTTGCTGCACGAGTTCCGAGCTGTAGAAAATTTCTTGTTCGCAGAACTCGTTCAGGAGCGTAGATGAACAGTTCGGCCAGAATTCCTGGAGAGTCGGTTTCACCTAGTAGCACTTTTGCTGCGAAAACTGCTTGCATGACTGTACGCCTATGCTCCAATGTTTCAATACCCAAGAGTAAGCAACGATCCTGGTACGCTGGAAGGTTGACAGGATCATTCCACGGCAGGTGACGGAGTGCATAACGAACAAATTTTCTTTGGACTGCTTCAATCCTCGCAATCCAGATTCTTTGGTACGGGCACCACACCAAGGCTCCAAATTCCAGAATAGAACGCACGAGAAGCAGTACAATGCTTTCAGACAGGTGGGATCACGAAACTCGTCGGAGATCTTAAACATGAAACCGAGCTGTCTGTTTGCTTTGGTAATCATATCCGTGTAGTGTTGTCTAAATGTCAAACCGAGTCAAGCGTGACTCAAGGTCACGAACAGTATCAACTTTCTGCAGAGGTTGATTGTTTATCATGTAATCAAACGCAATTGGGTGCAATTTTCGATGGAAAGTGATAATAAACATGTACTAACACTCAGAGTGAGGAAATTCCTGGAGCACCACTCTTCAAAGCTGTCTGATCAAGTGCTGTTGTCGTAAACAATCAGCGAAGCATCGCACAACCACATAAATTTTCACATCGTCTGCATAGAACGACCTGCAGTTAGGTGGAAGTAGCAGTCCAACCTCGTTGATGAAAATTGAGAACAGCAGTGGTCCCAAGTTGCTCGCCTTGAGGTACGCCCGACATATTAGTAGAGTAGCTCGATTGAGCTGAGCTGATCTTCACACAGAGTATCCTGTCCGTTAGATAAGATTTAAACCAACGAATCTAAGTTATTTGACACACCAAGTTTGTCTAACTTTGCCAAAAGTATAGCATGGTCGACCCGGTCGAAAGCAGCCTTGAGATCCGTGTAAACAACGTCGACTTGAGATCCAGTTTCCATATTCCGGAGACACGAGGAAACGAAAGGTGCAAGGTTGGTTGAAATCGATCTTCTGGGGTGAAATCCATGTTGTTCAGGAGAGATGTAGTGTTCTGTAACTAGCGAACAACAAGTCGTTGATGATGATCTCGAAGACTTTTGAGCAGGCACAGAGCGATGTGATCCCTCGATAATTTTCGGCATTTTGTTTATCTCCTTTCTTGAAAATCGGGAACATGAACGAAGATTTTCAACGTGTTGGATATTTTCCCTGGCGTAACGAGATATTGAAAATCTTCAAAAGAGGAATCATAAACACTGCAGAGCAATTCTTAAGTACACATGAAGGAATTCCGTCGGGTCCTGCCACGTTTGAGAGTTTCAGCTTCCGGATTGCGGCTTCAACGAGGTCTGATGTAATCGCAGGAATATTGAAGTCGAACGCGTCTCTGGGAGTATCTCTGAGTGCTTCGCTGACTTGCTCCAATGCTGGCACGGTGTTATTGAAAACACTTTTGAAGTGCTCAGAAAGGAGATCACATTTGTCCACTAGTGTGCTGGCGATTCATGAAATATATACGAATTATTATGTCACTGTTAGGTGTTGCCAATTTCCTGTTTGAGCTGATTAACACCGGAACTGGCGTAGAAACTGCGATTTGTTAATTCTTAAGAAAATTAGCCTCAAGAAAAATAATTTGTCATAGAGAATGAGCTTCATATCAAGGAGAAAAATCAGTCCCGCTTGAAACAAAAAACTGATTTTTTGACATCCAAACTGATTTTGTTTTGAAACAAACAGGTAGGTTGGTTTTTTCAACCCAGAGATATTCATGTAATACATTACAAATTATGGTGGTTCTAAACTAATATTTTTGTTGTTTTCACCTTGAAAGGGATTTATTATTACCCAGGCTGCGTTGACTCAGGGACAGAAATTAAGATTTTAGTATAATTGAATTGAAGTGGCGCCTTAATAAAACTGATATTTTGTTTAAACAAATAACTCAAAATTGATAGTTTTATAGAAACTATTTTTTGAGGTTATAACATTTTCCGTCAACCAGTTTCCTTGCACACTCTGAAGCTGTTACTGTTAGCTGTTAAAAAAACACTGCAAATAATAGAAAAGCTCGCATTAACATTTGTAGATTTCTCTTAGACTGCGAGCTGCCTATAATTGTAAATGTGCATTTTTCTAATGTTTGGACCATCGTTCACAGAGGCCCAGGATGGCATGAAGATAATGATCAGCTGCCCCTAATATAGAGAACAGACGTTCGGATAGGCTGCACCCTTCAAAGAGAGGAGACCCCGCTTACCCTGTCAGCATACGATCAAGGAGTCTATTCTATACCTGTAGGCATGGGAAGTACCAAAGGTACGCAATTTCCAGTAATGTACCAGTTTCGGAAAAGTTCTTTGGCTTACCTCCTTGTCATGATAGGTTTTTAAACATTGTTTGAAATTCACATAGTTCAATGGTGCGTTTGTTGCAATGCATCACAAAAGTACGACCCTTTGAATCTGATTGCAATCTATAATGAATTACTTCTGAAAAAGGTATATTCTGAGACCGTTAATGGTTTAGACCATGCATCTGGCATGATATAATGCCCTAGGCCACCAAAATTTAGCTGGTTCGCTCCGGCGCCCATAATTGTAGGTTCAAGAAGTTCTGAGTAGTCTTGACGTATGAAAGTTCGCAACAGCATTTGCTTGCAAAATGCAACGAGGTTTGTGTACCCAAGCTCGGTCTAGGTTTCCAATGACAGTATTTGTCAATAGATCTTGTCATTTAAAATTTAGCTAATCACCAGTTGGCTTTAGAATTCTGCACGGATAGTATCGTTTCGTAGCTCTGCTTCGATGTGGTTCACGCAAATATTGAAGAAGTAACTCAGCCGCAGCTTACACATCTTCAACGTTAGTTCTCGTCTCGTCATCTCTAAGGCCTTTCTGAGGCGCTGCCACGTCACAACGACGTTCCGTTTGAGATGGTTAAGAGTGTTTTCGTTAATGATGAATTGCGATGACAAATCATTTGCATTTTTGGACTTCTTGAATTTATAACATTTCAGTAAAATGCATAAAATAAAATGTTGACTTTCAGTCTTTATTAATAATGAAAACAGATGATTTTTTATTTTCCGATGTTTCGGCGTATTATATTGTATCGTGTCCCAATTGGTGGAGAGTCTGTTTACTCGATCAATCATGTTTTTCATGGTATTTTTTGAGGGACTGGACATGAATTTCAACAGCCGATCCGAGGCTATGATATGAGTAAGTACATATCATACTACCACTCATTGTAGCACGGAAACTAAGTCCGACAGCAATAGCAATGAGCTCTCCTCTCTGTTAGACTTGATCAAGCCTTAACAACCACTGATTATCCTAATCATGCCCTTGTATGAAGGCCCAAAAAGGGGTTTGGTTGATCGATAGGCAACATCACTCATACGTATCCACAGCGATATAAAGAATCTCCTTCCAACAACCAGATTGAACAATTGGTCAAAAGACCAAGCCATCTAACATGAGGCTGTCCCAAAGGGCGGGGAGAATAGCCCGCCCTCTATTCACAAACTGTTAGCAATGAGGAGTTGGCATTCTCATTCTCCCCATCCAGAGCGCTGCAATCGGTTGCCCTGATGGTCCCTCCCATTCCCATGAAATATTTATATAATAGTGTACATACTTATGTAAATGAAAAATACAACAATCATTCTTATCTATTGTTGTAAAGTGGTAAGATGTAGAGTTATGTGGTACGCGTTAAGCCCGTTTTCGTTCGTTTTCAGCGATAGCAGCATTTCAACAAAATCTTGATTTGAGGTATCCTGATAAAGTTTGTAAATTCTATTAAAATTTTACAAAACTAACATTTATACATTTTCATTACTGTTGCCATGGTCACTATTCGCTGCTTGATACAGATTTCAAACAGCAATCCGCTTTTATTTTTGCTCATCTAATTGCTACCAAATAAGGAAAGGAAAGATTTATTGAAAGGGAGTTAAAGACAAATTGACAAAAAAAAAAAAACAATTAGTAATGTTTAAATTATCTATGAAGTAAAATCAATAAAACTATATTACCAATTATATTGATATTGTGAGTTTTGATGAAGCAATGACAAAGATTGAACTGTAAAATCAAAGACTTGCCAAATGGCATACAACGCTGCATGAATTAGATCAGCTCAGAATTGGTAAGAAGTCCATTTGGAAACCAGAAATGAAAAATACATTCAGTAATAAGTGCAAAAACCTACCACAGATTTCGTAATTTTCAAAAGCCTACTACAGAAGTAATTTTCCGTTTATGATTGATTTCCGCTGCGATGTTAGATGATTGGAAACTCTAGAATGGAGAAAATTCCAACGTGGTATAATGGAATAATTTTAACCACCTGGCAGCCCAGCATAAAGGCAAAGAAAATTTAAGCAAACATTAAAGCGAAATAAATTTCATTTGAGTATGATTACTGCCAAATTAATATATTCGGGTAATTTTTGGTTTTTGGATTATGAATTAATTATTTTGGATAGAGAATTTTTTCGTACAATTTGTCGTGTATAATCCACTCTGAAAAACGTTAAAAAAAACCTTCCTATCTTTTCAAATACATAACGTGAGTTACGTGAGCAAAAACTAACTACGATGCAAATGCGAAGCTGAAAATAGCATAAAGAATATTGTGAAAGGATGTTATAATATAAAATGATAATAACAATTATATTTATAATGTCCGCATGTCTGCTGATCCTGTTGGAATTGTAGACGAACATGCATTATCATAGCCACGAGGGAAGAAAACAATTCAAAATTGCTATACAATACTTGGGAATTCCCTCGATGATCTGAAATTATATACCGTATAAAGAATACTTCCACTCTTTATGGTAGGATAAGATTTCAGCATGCTACCTTACCGGGGTCGCGCTGCCTACATCGTCTTGATGCGGCTGCCACCTAATGTGTAGTTGACGCGATACAACGTTTCTTACTCAACCGCTGGTTTCCAGGACACACGCTGTTTGAGCCGCACCTCCTTGGTGGCTAGACGCTCGGCACGCACCTCCACAATCTAGCTGAAGTCAGTAAGACAACAGTGCCCAGGCTGCACTTCAAGCTAAGTACGCAACCCTTTGCTGGCGGTCTCTGTCATCTCTTGACCCGTGGAAGCATGAGGTAGGAACTTGTGAGACCAGAGCTATGTTGCCAGTTGTCGACTCACCGTTTTGTAGCCCACAAACAGCCTACACGAGGCTATGGTTATCATGAGCATACAATCTTGATCTATCTATGTGTTAAGTGCTACATAGTAATGACCGGCAACCGCATTGAACAGAGATTGTCAGGACACAAGAGTAATAGCAACCAGCTGGAATGTCTGCTCCAATAGGGACAAACATATGCAGACGAACCAGTGTTAGCACCGAGCGCTTTTGTCACATTGCATCGATCACCAACACAAATTCATTTTTGACACAACCCGTATTTTGTTTGGTCCAAAATCAAATCACCATAATTACTGACAACAACAGTATCAACAAACGAACAGAGACAGAATAAGTACAACATACTCCGGATTAATACATACAGTGAAATGATTAAAAATTGAACCACTGACACAAGGAACGCTTATCCAGCCACCACCTCTCAGGATTGGTTAAAAATATGATAGGGTAAATAGTTTTCTAACATATATGTTTTGTAGATATTTGTATAATGCATTTGACCTTTCTTTTTATGAGTGTCAACAACAGTGATGTTCAATAGAATTACTAGACGTTTTAATGTAAAAACAGAACATCCTATGATAAAAACAGATATCTAGTAAGTAAGTTATATTAGAAATTACACAAAAACATTATATCTTACAGTAATCCATAGAAGCAGGCAAAATATAATACGCCGGAACGTCGGAAAAAAACATAATTATCTGTTAACATTATTTATAAAGACTGACAGCCTAAGAAATCATCGCAACATTAAAAAGTCACAGTCGATAAACAGATATTTTACACAATGGGATACCAAAAAACTTCGTGCAACCTCTAACCCATCTAAGGCAACGCAAAACATCGAAAGAAAACCCAGAAGCCATTTAATCAGGCTAAAAAAACAGGGCAATGGGATCAATATAGGGAAGCTCTCAATGCTTATAACGAAAGAAATTTGAAGATCAAAAAGGAAGAATTAAAGACATACATGTGAAAATACTCCAATTGTTGCCAGACTGCAAAAAGTCCTTTCAAGAGATCATTCAAATGGCCTAGGAACTTTACGAAGGTGGGCGGCACTTTTACTAGTTCTGTGGAAGAAACATTAGAAATAATTATGAAAACACACTTTCCATGTTCAGTTTCCGATATAAATGATCACCAAGAGCTGCGTGCGGCACAAACTGACTCTAGCAAAACCAACATGAGAATTCAAAATACAACAAATCAATCAGCTGAATTAAAGAGTGCCATGACAAATGCGCAAAATCTGGTCAATACTAATTTTACAGAAAAACGAGTCAAATTGGCGATAGATTCTTTTGCGCCTTTCAAGTCACCAGGTAGAGATGGATTTTTTCCAGTACTACTTCAGAAAGGTAAGGACACTTTGACACCTATTCTCAAAGACTTGTTGACTGCAAGTTTAACATATAATTATATTCCGAAAACATGGCGTCAAGTGAAGGTTTTATTTATTCCAAAGGCTAATAAGAAAGATAAAATGTCAGCAAAATCCTTCATGCCTATTAGTTTAGCATCTATTATACTAAAAATAATGGAAAAAATAATTGATGAGTACATAAAACCATCGTACTTTAAAACAGTTCCTTTCAATACGTATTTGAGCATTTGATAATGCATCAGTTCGCTTATCAAATCGGTAAATCTACACACGCTTGTTACAAAACTAGAAAAATCTTTAGATTCAAAATAAATTTCACTAGCGGCGTTAATTGATATTGAAGGAGCATTTGATAATGCATCTATGATAAATCGTGGGTTTGATGAAAGCAATGCTAATTGGATTAATGAGATGCTTTCTTAAAGAGAAATTTCAGCAAACCTTGGAAGCTCATCCATAACAGTTAAAGCTTCAAAAGGGTGTCCTCAGGGAGGTGGTCGCTCCCCCTTATTATGGTCTTTAATAGTTGACGAACTTCTATGAAATCTAGAAGCCCAGGGCATCGAGATTATTGGCACGCAATAGCGTGAGGAAAATATGACCATATCATTTCAGAGAGAATGCAAGATTCCTCAAATTATGTTTACTCGTGGTGTACCAAAGAAGGGTTAAATTTAAACCCTTTGAAAACTACTATTGTACCGTTCACACGAAAGAGGAAATTTTCTATCAAAGAAATAAAACTGAAAGGAACACCTTTAAAACTTTTACACACAGTCAAGCACATGGGCGTAACTCTTGACAGCAAACTCAATTGAAATCCACATCTAGAGAACGTTGTTAGTAAGGCAACAAATGCTCTTTCGATAGTTAAAAAAAAACATTTGGAAGGAAACGGGGACTAAAACCACAAATGATCCACTGGATTTATTTAACGATTGTAAGACCCCGAATAACCTATGCATCGGTGGTTTGGTGGCCAAAAACCAAAGAAAAATTAACTCAAAATAAACTGGGAAGTCTACAAAGATTGGCTGCACACCGAGTATGGCACTAGATGCTATGCTTTATATGCTTCCGTTGCATCAAGTTGTTCATTAAGAAGCTAAAAGAAGCGCATAAGGGTTCAACGGGCAAAGCGTTTTATAGACGGTAGTGATCTGTGCGAAAATGGAGGGCCAAATATTCGTCCAGGATCAATCGTCTTCTATACAGACGGTTCGAGATTGGACAATCTTGTGGGAGCAACTGGTCTAGGCGTAGATATCGCAATATCTATGGGTAAATGGCCAACCGTGTTTCAAGCAGAAATTCAAGCAATTTTTTGATGTTTGCGTAGAAACTATAGACATTCATATATCTGTATTATATTTGATAGTCTAGCAGCACAAAATGCTCTAAAATCAGCAACATTTAATTCTAACTTGTATGGGATTGTGCTATATCACTTCCAAAATTGGCCTGTTAAAATCAAGTTACCATATATAGGGTTCCCGGCCACTGCGGAATTCCAGGGAATGAAAAAGCCGTCATGTTAGCAAGACGCGGTTCATCCCAACAATTCATAGGACCAGAACCATTCTGTGGAGTGTCTGCCTGTTCTCTTAAGATGGAGATCAAGAAATGGGAAACAAGAAAAGTGGAGACCAGCTGGTACAACACACACATTGCTAGGCAAGCGAAACGGTTCATAAATCCGAGCTTTTCAAATGATCTGATTTCAGTACTTACACTGGTTTAATAACAGGGCATTGTCCATGCAAATATCACCTGAAGCTAATAGGAAAACTTCAGGAGGATATGTGTCGATTGTGTGGCATAGAAAAGGAAGACTCTCAACACCTGCTTTGTATTGTACAGCAATCGGTAATAAAATGCGTACATTTCTGGATAAAGCGCTTGCAGAACCCTTTGATATTTGGAATACAGAACCCAAACAAGTAGTGCATTTTATTCGAGATGTAATACCTGGCTGGGAAAATGCTTTGAGTCAGTCAATATCGGTCGCTTCACATAATAGTGATACGGCATACTGATATAGCAACATCAAAACTATATCAATATATATCACAAAGGACTTAAGAAATGGTCGCAGAGATGAATATGCCCAACAAAGTAAAAAAAAAGGCAACACAAGATGACTATCGAAGTAATGTTTCAATGTTTATCAGGATATCAAAGCATTATACTAGGTCAAATCGTGGTCTTCAGAACCCTTTTTAAAACCATAAATGTAGTTGGGTAGTGATGCATGTCAAGGTGCTATTGTATGAGACCCAAAATGACAACTTTTCATTATATTTAACCATTAGATCAAAAGAAATATGCTACAATGCAGAAGAAAATATACAAAAGAATAAACCAGAACTGTTCTTACCACAAATATTAATTAAACTGACTTCATCATTGAAATCAAGACTTGTTTGAACTCAAACCTTACAGATGAATCATCATTGCGTAACTAAACTAAACCAAAATAAGAAAGAACTACTTTCAATATCTTTGAAAGTCAACGTTTTCACTTGCTTCATTATCGATAATTTAGTCCTGATACAGGCACAGCAAAGGAGAAACAAAACAGTACCAGTTTTACAGAAAAGTAACAGGTAAAAGTAAAACGAATGATAACGGCCTTCTTCGAAATTCATACCGCAGTTATACTGTCACTGCTGAATTAAAGATTACCAAAAACAGTAAGTGTCTCAAGGTTGACCGAATAATTTACCGACACAACTTTCAGTTTGTGACAACTGTTATGCAACTAGTATGTAACTCTGAACAACATCGAATAATCAACGCCACACACATAATTCAAATTACTGAACTTGATAATGAATTACCAAATTGACAAAAGCTGAGTTGTCTCTATGATGGGTACTCAATTTTTTTCTAAATATTTTAACAACATTCAATAGCCAATGCTTTTAGAACATTCAATTAGTAGCACAATCAATTGCAACCACCTGTTGCAAATTATGAATAAATTTCTGAATAAACTTACTGGTCTGGTGAACCAGGCTGGACCATGGTATATAGGTGGTCTAAGCTTCATTGATATTGTGGGCGCTATCGTGTTTGTTGTTCAACATTACGCCGCAGGCCGAAATAAGTAGGTTTGAACTAGTAACGAATGTGAAAACATTGATAGTCTTCCATTCCGAATTTTGATTGACGGAAATCGTGTCCATTATGACTCCAGCAGGGTAAAACAAAAACGCATTATGACTGAACGCGGGTGCTTTTTTTGACAAGTCGTGTACAGATCTTCGTATTACGAAACACACCATTTCCGAAACGCTGATTATACTTACTAGTAGTCTTTACGGACTATCGCTGGAAACAAATAATGGGCTCGACGATACAACCTCGAGTTTGAATAATAATCCCCAGTATCTCATTATCTCGAATAACGACCACCTCGAATTCCATTACCTTGATTTCTTTCTAAAATAGGTCAAACATTTCTATAGTTCTAGAACATTTTCCTGAAATTCATTTCCCAGAAAAACATCTCTCTGAATTCTATTCCCCAGAATTAATCATTTTTCACACCCCTACCAAGGGATAGTAGAAACTCTAACATGTATGTAGGACATTTTAATATAAAATACTACCTTAACTCAGTGCGAGCACAGCTACGCTTGCAACTAAATGCATGAAAATTTAATAGAAATGGCACGTTTATGGTTGTTTTTCGGAATGAGTTTTTCACTTGACTAAGCAGGGATTCATACTTTTAACAGGACTTGCTTATTACCCGAAAAATACACGCTTTGTGTTTCAGTAGCCTGGAGAATTCTCATGTTTGGTTGAACTTTGTGATTCATTTGTATGAAACCACAAAACAATCATTGCATTCAAAACTCGCCACATACCAAATTTGGTTCCATTTGCTTGATTAGTTCCAGAGTTGTGCAGAAATGTGTGCTTCATTTATATGGGAGCACTTACTTGTTAGAATGAGCTGAGGTCTTAAACCACCATAAAATCATTTATTGCCTTCAAAAACCCTCATATGTCTAATTTGGTTTCATTTGCTTGATTAATTCTCAAGTTATGCAGAAATTTATGTTTCATCTGTATGGGAGCCAGCCCAGAGAAAGGAGGGGTTCAAAACTATCATAAGAATCTTTCCTGCTTCCAACAACTTTTGTAAACAAACTTTTTTCACCGATTGCTCATTATTTTCCGAGTCTATAAGGTTCAGACAGATAGAGAGTAATTCATTTTTGTATAGATTTGAATATTTGTCTCTAATACATAAGCAATGTGATCCTGGACTCTTGGATTGACCACCAATGAAGTTGGAACTAAGTTTTCTTTGTATTTAATGGATTTAAGCTGTTAAGAGAATTAAGATGTAGGTGAAAATCTTAAACTGACCATTTATCATGCGATACCCCGAACATGTGTCCATTGTGGTCGTGGGTCTTGATATGATATAACCACTACGTACTTCTCATCAAGTTCTTATGCGATTTGGAGTGTCATATGGGTTTTGCTTCAAGCGTCACAGATATACACCTTAAGTGGTTCAAAATATCGTTTTTACTTCACTTCAATCAATTGATTCCAAATCAGTTCCTGACACTTGACCCAAAATTTGAGCACAATTGGTTGCGAACTCGAGCTGCATTGGACCTTTGAAGTTTTTAGGGTAGGAACCAAACAATTTGTTCTCATCATCTTTGAGCATTTGTAAAAAGCTTAAGAATATATTTGCATTTCGATTGCATTTGGCATACTTACACGGATAATTTTATTTTTTTTTATTTTCGGCCTTTTACACCTGGGTGCATTCGTGTCGGTATAGATAATAATTATTTCTTTATATCCTTATTGTCGTCAATCAGGAGTAGGCCATATGTTACATTTTGTTCTTAATCCTAGTTATACTAGAGGTAATAAAATCCATAAGATTAGTTAAGATAGTGCCTGGTTTACATTATTCATATGGCGTGACCATTTCGTGTACATTAAATACTTAACTTAATAACTTATCGATGAATGCCTAGCTAACCTTGAAAAGAGTGTTTCTATTCATTGTAACATCAATTCTTTCACAATTTGCATTATAGCAAGACATCATTTTGTTCAAAGGCCCATTTTTGGCAGAGTTTGTTCTATGATTGCTAATATAAAAAAAAGATGTCTTATTCTGAGCGAGCGGATAGGAACATAAAAATTTATATTTTCTAATATCTTAGGGGCATTGACCCTTTGTGCAATGACATCATTTATAAAAGCTACTATAGCAAAGTCTCTTCTCTTTTGTAATCTCTCTAAATTGATCAATAAACATCGTGATTCATAGGATGGCAGCGGAAAGGTAGTCCAACCTAACTTACGTAGAGCAAATAGTACAAATTATTTTTGAACTGATTCGATTTGATTATTATGCGTTTTTTGATATGGGGCCCAAACAATGCTGCAGTATTCAATTAGGGGTCTCACAAGCGTTACATATAGTGCTTTGATCGTATAAGGATCGTTGAAGTGCAAACTAAATCTTTTAATAAACCCAAGCATGTTGCTTAATCTATAAATAATGCTGTTATAATGATAAACAAAAGTTAGCTTTGAGTCGAGTATTACACCTAAGTCTCTCACCTGGCTGCATCTTTCAATATTATTCTGTCCAAGACTAAAAGTTTTCTGCATTGTAGTTTGCTTTCTTGTAAATGATATTGAATTACATTTTTTCACATTAAGTTCTAGTAAACTCTTCTTACACCAGTTGTGGAAGTTGTCAGCATCATGTTGATAATCTTCGAGATCGGTTGTGTTATTTCCATAAAAAGTTTCATATCGTCTGCATTATAGAAACATTAAGCCGTTTCAATATGTGCTCCACATCGTTGACAAATAAAATAAACAGTAGTGAACCCAAATGAGAACCTTGTGGTACCCCGGATTCTTTTTGTCAAGTATGACTCGATCCATTCTAGTAATCTAGGATTGAATCCTAACTTAGATAATTTGAAAAGCAACAGTGGTATATCAACTCTATCAAATGCTTTACTAAAATCAGTATCAGCGCTTCTACATAATTCCCTTTATCCATTGCGTTTAAGGAGAATGTTATAAATAGAATCAAATTAGTAGCTGTTGATCGCCCCTTAACAAAACCATGTTGCTTGGCAGTTATTAAGGTTTTCACCTGTGAGAATATGTTGTCATTGATTAAGGACTCGAACAGCTTCGGAGTGCAAGATAATATAGCAATACCACGATAATTTTTAATATCAGATTTTTTCCCACTTTTGAAAATTGGAAAATTCTTTCCATCTAGAAGGCAGAATACCAGAGTTCAATGATGAGTTGAACAACCAAAATAACGGTTTAACTAACCCATTGGAGAGGGATTTGAGAAATATAGGTGGTAAGCCGTCAGGCCCAGTCCCTTTTGAAGCATCCAAATTTTCTAGGCCTCGTAAAATTTCCAAAAAAGACACATTATATACTGATATTTCTTTTATTGGATCAGGAAGGTATGAAACATATTGATGATCGCGTTCCGTTTCTTCATGAGATGCATAAACGTTCAAAGGGATTAGGGAAGAACTATGGAAGATTGTTCTACATTGACCGCATCAATTTTCAATAAATCCTACTTGATATAATTTTGCAGCATGACTGGATTTGTTCATAATGTTTGTTTTTATTATTAAACGAAAGTCAACATTATAAGGAAATTGAATCGATACATTCCATTAATAAATTGAATCTCTCGATTCAGCGTGTGAGGAATATTGGAACAATGATATTAAAATGCAAAAGGTTGCTCTTCAACTGTCAAAGTTGTCGATATTTATAGATGTTTTTCTCCATAATTGTAGGATCATGTTTGCGGACAGAAAGTGATTTAAAAATGTTCTTAAGTATATGTACAGGGTGCGGCAGAAAATAATGCGAAAATGTTCAAACTTGAGTATTGAGTTAATTCGTGTAGCTAGTGACTAGTTTCTGTCGAAAGTGTATTTTTTATGTTTACTTTCAAGTGCTGCATCCAAATATTCTATTTGTTTTATTACAAATTCGTCAAAATGTTCGCGAAAGAAATGATCACCAGTTTGTTGCTCGCCCAAAAGAAGCCGAAAGAGATTGCCGAGGTGGTAGGGTGCCATTTGGCAACAGTTTACCGCATAAAAAAGTCCCTGCTGAATGGTCCTACGCAGCGGAAGCCGGGAAGCGGACGTCCGCGCTTTTCACGCACGCCGAACGTGATCAAATCGGTCCGTGCAAAAATTGCTCACAACCCGGTGCGTTCCATAAGAAAACTTGCAAAGGAAGCAAATATTTCGGAGAAATCCATGCGGAGAATCATCAAAAAAGATCTGCATGCATCTTCCAGAGTGAGAGTGAAACGCCACTTGATTACGTACCGGGTCAAGGAACTACGAGTGACTCGTTCCAAGAGATTGTTGTCCTTGTTGAAGAAGGAAAAAATGATAATCCTGTTCTCCGACGAAAAGCTTTTAAGCATCGATGCTGTGGCCAACAGCCGCACGGACCGGTTCATTTCACCGCAGAAAATGGAGAACGTTCCGGAAAAAGTGAAATTCAAATTTCAAACCAAACATCCGGCTGGTGTCATGATGTTTGGCTTTGTGGCGTCCAACGGTTTGAAAATGCCGCCTGTTTTCATTGATGCTGGAGTTGAAATCATTACGAAAGTGTATATCGGTATTTTAAAGGACCAAGTGTTTCCCTGGGTGAAGGCCAACTTCTCCGAGGACCAAAACGTGGTCCTATAGCAGGATGGAGCACCGTGTCACACGTCCAATCAAACCCAACAATGGTTGAATGATAACATAAAGTTTTGGCTGAAAGATTTGTGACCCCCTAGCAGTGCAGATCTTAGTCCGTTGAATTATTCGATTTGGGCATATGTTGAAGCACGAGCCTGTAAAACATCATACCCTAGTGTGAAAACCCTGAAGTCAACTATAACACGCACATGGCAGTCAATGTCGGAGGACTACGTCCGAAGGGCATGCTCTGGCTTCTGGCGTCGGCTTGAGGATGTTATTAATAAAAATGGAGGACACATTGAATAAATTTGTTTAAAATGACTTTATAAAGTTAACTGCACTCTGAAATGTTGATATTATTGTTTGAATTAGTTGAAAACGGGATTCGAAAGAAATAGAACAAATTTTCGCATTATTTTCTGTTGCACCCTGTACTATTTGCAAAACTTGACATAAGGTTCTTTTCATAAAGGGCTGGCATGCGACCATAAGTAGTGTGGGATTGTGTTTAAATAAATTTGTTTAATGGTATTAAGATTGGATGGGCCATTTATTTCGAGCACGACGGTCATCCCTTCACGCGACTCTCGGTCGATCTCTTCGAATGATCTTCCGTGACATGAAAATACATAGGTGTACCATGTACTCATGGAAATGCGCTGAATGCTTGGAAGAGTACAAAGAAAACTTTTTTAAATATGTGTTTTAGAATCTGGTGTATCTAAGAAAAACATCATACATCTTTTAATTGAAATTTTATCTAAGTAAGATAATTGTAATAATTTACTCTGTTTATCAGCTTTTTCTGGACCTCTAGGATATTTAAACATACCGAATTTTGCTTTTCAGTAACAAACCAGTGGATGTCAGATGTATTTTGTAAACACATGTTTTATGTATAAAATCATGTATATTATCTAGTATTTCACTACAGCATCGTAAAACTATCATTATATCATTGTAAATGTATTGTTTTTAACTAAACTTAGTTTTCAGGATGTTTAATTTCAACAGTTATGTACATGTTAATGTGATTTAAGTTAACATATTTGAATATTTTTGTGTATATCATATTTATTCACAGATATTATTAGTTGGATACACATGTTTATGCATACATCACTATTTATTCGGGTTGATTCGGGATGCAGCGTTCGATGTTCTGTTGCTTCTTAGAGCAGCCCCATGCTTTTGGCGGATAGTGCTAGTTTCATAATATCAGCGTATCATTAACCAAAGCGAACCCTGCTGCTTACCTTTTCCCAACTATCCCAGTGATCCCCGCGCAGCGCAGAGGATTTCTCGGCTTCCTTCAAAGCGAGTATCACATCAACACACATCCTTCCCATTCCCTACTTGACCAGCATTCGGGCACGGCCGGCACTGTTATTGCTTCATAATGGATCACCAGTTTTTGCACATTGAGGATGTATGTTAGTCACAAACATCATCTGTGAGTTCTTTGTATAAATACAGCTGATCTGGCAATAATGGAGTAGCATCCGTGGGCAGTCAATCATGCTCATGCTCATGCTCATTTGCAAAATGTTACATAAGGTACCGTGATTGCGATATTCCTGGTGCAGTTGAAAACCGGAATATAGCAGTCGCGTCAATCGATTTTACTCCCGTTCTATGAATTCAAACAGTGGCGCATCTAGTGCGCTGTATAGCGCATCAGATGCGCCATACAGCACTAGATGCGCCATTGTTTAGACTTATGGAACGGGAGTAAAATCGATTGGCGCGACTGCTATATTCCGGTTTTCAACTGCACCAGGAATACTTACAGCAATTTGACAATCACAACAATTACTAACTATGCTACCCATGAGACCACCCATTCCTCTGGAAACTCTTTTCTCCTGCAGAACCACGCAGCTTGTAATTTGTTTCTTGGTGATTCACTGATTATCAGCTTTTCACAACCTCGATTCATCCACGAACTCAGAAATTACCACACAATTAAAGATCCTCAACATTTATTCAGCATTTGAACATAAATTCATCAGAATCTTCACACATCTAGGAAACAAACAAACAATCATGGTCAACAATAGACCAACTTGAAAAAAGAAAAAGACATCGAGTGGTGAAAAGTCTGACAGCTATACACAGAAAAAAATAATTAGTTTTAACAAGCGTGTAAAATTTCCATTCGTTTAATTCCAACCCAATTGTGGCGTAAACAACGAAATTGTTTGTAATTTTTCATGCGCCATACAACAATGTTTGAAATCTTTTATACAAGTGGCTAGATGAAGGCGTTATCTGGCTTAAGTTTACATGAAATATCCCAGTATTTTCTGCCAAATCTAGCATTCCTTTTTTGTGTCTATTAGATAACTCAGGAAATTCAATGTTTCTTTTTATTTGTGTAGCTATAGGACGAAAATTTTAAAATGCTTCTAAAAAAATTCAAATGAAATTTTAATTAAAAGCGGTGTGTTGTATGAAGGAAGAAAAATCCAAAGCTGCACTTTGGGGGCATTATTATTATTTGTTTTTATTTTGCTGAAAATGTCTTCATACTATCATATAGAGTAGTTTTCGAAGATTTTTGCTGTCCACCATACATAGAAATCGCTTTTGATTAGAATTCCATTTGAAATTTCTAGAACTATTTTAAAATTTTCGACCTGTGGTCCAAATCACAGTGACGTCACACCTCAGAATTTAATATATGTTGATCAATTCTCGCTCTCGATTGTTCCTTCTGTATAAAACTTGACATCCAGCGCATTTTCCATTCATTTAGTTGCGGAAAAGAATCCATTTACAATTACTTGCCCTTTTCTCATGCCAGATTTATTGCATAAATCGTTTAGTATTGTGAACCCAATGAATCACAATTGTATTGCGCATTCACGTCAACCGTCTTCGTGGGCCACAGCAAACCTCTCTCAGGCCGATGCATTTTATGGTGATGTTAATGTGTACGATACTTCTATTTACCTGCCTGACTTTGCTGGGCTATAAGAAATAGACAAAAACAAAACAGCTAATCGCTATTTGTCGGAGTTTCTATGCAAACACTCTCACTCTCTGCTGCACAAGCATGGTTTCAATATGCCTTGCCGACTCCGACAATTTCTCACCCAGCTCGCAAGCGTGCATGATGCAGGTGGAGAGTAGTCGCGGCTTCGAAAGAAAACTATATCGCGTCAGTTTTCCCTTAACCGTCGGTGCGATCGGATTCGCGAAGATTCGACTCCATAACAGTTGGTGTTGATCGCGTAAGAAGTTCGAATGTAGTTCAGTGATAGCAAGTTTACGGCCATCACACTATCTGTTATGAGAGTAACCCAGAAAGGCTAGGCCGTAAAATTTGAAGGTGCTCAGCTTGAGGAAGGTCGAAGGCTTTTCCTCGTCGGGTTCAGGTGATAAAACACACAACAGCTGTAGCTGGGTTATTGTGTTTTTCGGTATCTTCATTTTTGGACAGTTTCAAAATTCGCGCCAATTTATTTTTTGGAGCGTCTGATGCGCGTGAGGAAACGCTGCAGCCAGTCACGCAATGGGTTTTTGTGCTTACGCGTGAGCGCCTCTCTTGCGACCAGAAAACGTTCGGTTGGTTTTGTTTTGGACGTGACCAAAAAAAAAAAAAAACAAAAAGTGCAACGCAGTAAGCCATGGCAGTGCGCGGAATCAGGAGCTGGAAGTGATTGGCGAAAAGTGATTGCGATGAAGTAATAAGTGACGAGCGTGAATAGGAAAATCAAAACGCAAATGGTAAACTTTGACTGCGGGATCGGAATAGTTGGCTGGTGGACGAACGTTGGTTTAAAAAAAAAAACAAACGAATGTTTGGTAGCAGCGCATGCATCGCCAAGAGGTTCGCAGTTACATGAATGATCGTTGTCTCATCCGAGACGCCGTTCGTGAACTGCAATGCGGGAAGACACATTGAGGATTGTTTAGGATTGATAGCTGCTTTTTTCGTAATAGAATGCATTTGAATACAGCTATTTGGATTTTTTTGTGTGAAACCAAGCGGGAGGCATAATGCAAAAGGAATATGATTAAAACCAAACATGCAACATCACAAAAAAAGTAAACTTAGAGGCAACTTTCTTAAAAGTGTTTTCATTAGTTTATTTAAAATCTCAAGAAAACACAAAACGTTAATTTAAGTGGAACATTCAAGTATTATGAATGTATTTTGTTGAATGCAATTTATTTTAAGGATCTAAAGCAGAACAAATTAATAATTGAACGACTGACAGAATCGTTTAGTTTTAAACAACGAAGATTGGAGGGAGAAAATGTACAACATTGATTGTTTATACAAAAATCCTGGGTGTCATTCAATGGGAACAGGTGTAACTGACCTAGGGATTGTCGGTTCAAATTAGCATCACTGTTTGGATCAATACTTCTTATTTATGTTTCGTTCGAAGAGTGTGTTTAGCATCTTTCGTTTCAACGACGTGTTGTGATGGTTAACATAGTAGTTTGTTTCAGCAATGCAGTGATTAATTACTTCAACTTAGTATGAAATACTGATGTTGGTGCCCGAAAAGTATTTCCATCGTGTACATTAAACTGATCTCCACAAGATAAACTGAAGACGTCTGGTCTGCTGGTTTTAATTTAATTTTGATTAATTTTGGCTCAAGTGACGACTGGTGGCTGGGGAATTTTATGGCAAACTGATTTATTTCCTCTAAGTTGTGTGTTGTTTGCATGCCGTCTGTTTGAAGTGTACAGGTTGAAAGCGAAAATGCAGAGTGTAAACAGTGTGGGAATTCTGTGCCTGTGTCTCAATGAATATTAATTTTAGTTTATATTACGAAATCGAAGGTAGAATTAACAAATCTATTCGTTGTTTTCTGCAACGAAACTGATTTGCTGCTTTTATGAAGCTTCCTTCGTACTTTATGCCACACACGCAACTGTCATAAGCACGAAGCACTTGTTGACACAGACAAAAAAAACATTCTCGCAATGCACGAAAACGATACAAAGAGTTACGAATATTTTGTTACAAATAATATAGAAACTTCTCATTGGTGGCTGCATGAACTACTGACAGATCTTCTTTATCGGCTCAAAATATAATTGAAAAAATAGCGCAACCAAGAGGAGTCATCCAGTGTTTTTTTGTGTGTGTTTCTGAAATGGGATTGGATCCTGTAATTTTAGAAAGAGCTGTTATTGAACCGAGGTTGATCTCGGAGATAAGGAGTTACTTGATGAATGAATATAAAGTTATAATGCTTGACAGTGCCCAAGTAACATTGCCAAAACCATCCAGCTGTATCAAGTTTTTTTTAAATTTGATGAAAGCCACTAGAAATCAATTAAGATTTATTATGATGGCAGCTCTATAAATGCATCATAAGATTGGATAAATTTTCAATAATAAATTGAAAAACGCTCCCTAAAATGTAATGTATTGCTCGTTAAATTCAACAAAATATAACCATAAAATATATGAAATGTTCCATAGACATTTGACAACAGCTCCATAGAATAATTAAAATTGAGCATTGAAAACCCGGATATGTTCATTAATGCTAGATACAATGCTAAATATATTATGTACAATCTGACAGTGATCCAGTTGAAAAGTAACCTTAAGCTTCAATGAATGTACCATACAAGATCAAGGTACTTTTCATCATCCGTATGGTACACTAATTGATGCTTAAGGTTACTTTTCAAGTAAACCATTGTCAGATTATACATGATATATTTAGCATTGTATCTATCATTAATTAACATATTCGGGTTTTCAATGCTCAATTTTCATTATTCTATGGAGCTGTTTCCACATGTCTATGGAACATTTCATATACTTGATGGTTATATTTTGTTGAATTTAACGAGCAATTTTATGGAGCATTTTTCAATTTGTTAATGAAAATTTGTCCAATCTTATGATGCATATACCCTTTTGCCCTTTTTGTCTCCTTCTGGAGAAAAACTTATTGTATAGTGTAACTAACAAATTCAAATTTGTCAAACAGACAAACAGACATAACACATACAGTTTCTTCATCAATCACGCATTTAACGGTCATCAAATGTTTCTTAACTAAGAGGACTGTTGCCAGGGGGGAGAGAGGGTCGCATATAGTGGATTCCCTTACGTTTGACTTCAGAACACTATCTTCATCTGTTTACCTTTATCACCCATCAAAGTGTGTTTAACAAATGACGCAGGTGTGTTAATGGCAATGGTTTGTAGTGCAAAATGTTCAATGCGTTATGTATGTTTGTCTGTGATAACGGGTGTTCAATAAAAAAATAGATTTTTTTCAGTCATGTAGTAAAAAAACTTTTTTCAACGAATTCAATTTTTTTTTTCCTAAAAACATAATGATTATTCTTAAAAAAAAACCTCAATGAATATTGGAGAAGAGGCCCTGGTCAACCGTACGACACAACATAGTCGCAATGCCTTCACAAGAGCGCCGGACGATACTAACGCCCATCTTCCGGATCCTCGTGGGCAACTGTTTCGTATCCTTGGCCCGCCAATTAATTTTGTACAGGGAGCAGACAAAATCCTCAATGGGACGGCACTGGGGCAAGTTGGTCGGGTTCCTTTCTTTCGGCACGCGCGGCACAGAAGGCGTACTTTTCATCCGCATGATGCTCCTTTAAGATCGGCAGAAGAATTTTCTCAAGACACTCCTCCTGGTACACTTGTTGATTGATGGCCAGACCATTCGGTTTTAACCACGACTTTGAAATCTCTCTGTCCGATATGATAATAAACTGCATAACTTTTTTTTAAATTTATGCTTAAACTTATATTTTACTCCGGAGGGTGTGGCCGTAATAATAACTTTCATATCTGGAATAATAGCTGCCATTTCCTGGAATGTGGGTTTTCGAGAGCGGAAAGTAACTTTCGTCGTCCAGCACGAACGACGTCCCACGATAGTTCTTCGTCATCCACAGGCACTGCAATTTCTCGGTCGCTATCTGCTCGTCCGTGTACTCGGGGGACCAAGTCTTCTTCCGACAGATGATGTCCACCATCTTGACGGTTCGATGAATCAAGGTATGGGAGCAGTGATTTTGGCCAGAGTCACGCAAACTCTCTCCGTCCTTGTTGTCGAACAGCCTTTTCAACGCTTCTTTCTACTTCTGCGTCATTATCTTCACCGGACGGCCGCTACCGGCATTCCGCTCGACGCTCAAGGATGCCAAGATCCGGTAAACTGTACTCACGGGCACGTTTTTGTCTCTGAAGTGGTCTACCGTAAACTTGTTTCCACGATGACCATGCATTTCGTAAAACCGTACAACACGCTCGCGGAGTGCTTGCTGTTTCGACGCCATCTTTGAGTGAACTGACAGCACCCGAGCGAAAAGAAACATGCCACCCATTTCTAGGGAGTCCAGAGAGCAATTCTCTTGGAGATAAAAAAAATACGCTCCTTACTTTAATTACAGAGAGGCATTGAAATCATTCTCATATTTTATTGAACACCCGTAATAAATAATTTGGAGTTATAAAAATATAAACATTGTCATAAAAAACTCACGTTGTAATGTCCTAAATATCTAAAATTCCTGTCCAGGAAGCTGTTTAAAGTTTGCCTTGACGTAAGTGTCATCAGGACAGGACCCACGCAATCAAACTTCGTCAGCATCATCGTGTACAACTTTCGCGATCGTGCTTTGGCCGACGTGTTTTGTTTATCGTCGCGATTTGAAGTCACCAGTTTCTTGTCAATGGACAGTCCAGCTCATTTTTAGCTCTATCCACGGTTGAAGGCACCAAACCCAGCTTCTTTGCGACATCTCGAACGGAGATGTTGGGGTTCCACTCCAAACAGCGGGCAACTCTTTTTGTCGTCGCTGTGGCCTCCGGTTTCCGGCCTCCTTCCGATCCAGCTTTCCTGGCCACATTCAACAATTTCACCAACTTGGCGTGCGAGTAGTTTGGATTTTCACCATGCACGTGCAAAATTTTGATGCCTTGCTTCTCTTCCTTCGACGACATTTTGATAACTCAAGTGCTAATCTCAAAATCAAAATTGAGGCATGATGCTACACGCACACATCTTCAAAAATGAAGGGTTTGTAAAAATTTTTAATGCACGATTAAAGGAAATGCCTCAAATTTAAGTCGACCAAAATTTGATCACAACGCCTTAGATAACATAGATTACATGTTGCTGTCATGTTGCTGTCAAACTGTGTGTGTATCAAGGTTCAATTCACAACTTTTGGAACACTAATCTTCGTTTTCCCTAGCAAGCTTATCTGTGCTACATGAAAACTACTAGGAATAGCCTTTTGGGGTTATTAAACTGTTTACGTTGAATTACGTACTATACCAATGTTAATGGATATCTGCTCTTATATTAATCTACTTATTCCTAGATTCATCCTTCGCTGAATTCAGAGATTCGAGAGTAAAGAGATTGGTTTCTACCGGAAGGATGTCTGTCTACAATTGATAACTACAAACATTACAAACCCACCCATCACTCATTTCCGTTAGCGTAATTTTATTTTAATGATCGTGATTTTTTTTTTAATAAGACATGACTCTAGCTCTGGTATATAACATTTAAATATGTAATAAAAATCATAGAATTAAAGGGTCTATAGTAAAAAAAATCGAAGTAATTTAAGAGGAAGAATACTTATCAATTTCAGAATCTCGCCAATAAACGAGGCAACACTGAAGAACATAATTTCTGCACTGTTTAATGTTGATCCAAACCCGTTCACAAATCATCACGACACTTACGTCTTACTATACCATATTTTTTTTAATTACACCTTACTTGATCAAGATGTACTATAGCATTTATTTTATGACCACACCACACACAACATAAATTCGGTTTCGCAATCCCACATTCTTGTATGTGTTTGCTCAAAACCCCAACCGACTTTACTCAGCAAAGTGACAACCCTCGCCATGCCCTGCTCCAACAGCCCACCATTGATCAATCGAGAAGACGGTTGTAGATCAGTCAGCTGAACGTTCCATGCCGACGACTACCTCGCGTAAGCACAGAGCGTGAAGTGATTCGAGCTCCTCGGAGAGAAGGTGACACATTGAAGTGCAAACGAAAGTGAAAGACTGAAGACCAGTTTTTAGGTTGGTGGCCCCCTTTTCGTGACTCTCGGTAGACCAGGCAGCAGAAAGTGAGGAAATCGGGTGGCCTGGTCAAAGCGGCGTCGGGCGACATCGGTATTACTCAATCGAGTTGTGATATTGGATGATTCAGTAAAGTGGTGAAGACCATGGTTGGTCGAGTTTTACTTCCGAGGTTGCAGAGGTTTTGAAGTGTTTATTTACCTACCGTCAGGTGATTGCAGGAGAAGGAGGAAATCAACATAGTTCCCATTTCCTTACTGAACAGGTTTAATACTATATTACCGTTCATTAGCAGGGCGGAGGACAAGTTTAAGATGAGGCTTCCTGGCGTGGCATCAACTGCTGTGAACACCCCGGCAGTCATAATTGGATTGATTGGCCTCGCCCTGGGGTTGCTGGTGAAACCGATTGAAGGTAGGTGCGACTGAGTTTTTTTGTATTTGTTAGGTTGCTAAACAGTTTTGGGTGTGGTAATGCATTTTCTGAGATCTTTACCATGACACAATAAGGGTTAATGAACATTGATTTTGGGGGGTAAGGTTGTGACCTTGGGTATAAATTTACATGGGATCAGGTTTTTTTTCGTTCCCAAGTTCTATTACATTTTTTGAAATGGAAATTCACAAAGGTTTTTTTTTGCACGGGGGATACGGTCCACTTTTAGTATGGAACCGTGTAAAAAAAGACTAAATAGAGTTGATAAATTCACATGCTTAAACATTTTATATTGCTTCAATTTTGTTTGTATGCGTTACCTTTCCATGCAATGGTCACAATACAGTTTTTAAAATTTTAAATATTTATACCAACAATTGTGAATTTTTTGAAAAACTGCCATATGATTACTTTTGTCTCAAAACGTAAAATGTTATTGGAATAAGGTTGATAAGTTGTTCGGTTCTGGAGTTATCGCCGAAAACAACCCGTGTAAAAAAAATCGTGTGAAAAAAAACCTTAGTGTATGTAGATCTAGTTGAAACCTACAAATTAGAACACAGAATGCTGATATATTGTGAATTTCTGAATTGGCTATAAGCGACATTCAACTGGTTAGTTACTATGAACCAGCAAAATTTTGAAAACCTCCATTTTATAGGGCAAAAACATTCGAGAGATATGGATATAATGTCGGTATAAGCTCCATATTGGGTCTATTCATGGATACTTACTTCATAGACTTACTAACATAGACTTAGATATTTACTTCATAGATATAGAACTTCGTCTTGTCTTCCTAATTATGCATTAAGGACAGTTTTTGTACGGGTTTGTTCTATTATTTTAGGACATTTCATAGTCAACAATATTTTCTTTACCAAACTCAAAACTTCACAAACCATATTTATAGACAAAACTAATTCAAAAGACAGAAATGATTTTTGCTTGTATCCTATCGACGCCACAACATTTACATAATACTTTTTTGTTGGCTTAGGCACTCATTAAGGTATTCTCATTGCAAAATATACTGACATACTTATAAACCTCAATTGCATGTTCACCAATGCCAATATTTCTCTATCTAATTAATATAATGAGCCATAGTTGAGCGCCATGATGAATAAAGATTTTGTAGTTGGTGCTAATGGTGCTGACGAAAAACAAAAACCTACACGTAGATGTCGTGACGATACATTTCTTCGTCTGCGAACAAGCATCATTCTGTTAAAATTGCTTAAAGTCGCACTTTTTCTTAACGATGATTGCACCCATCAGCATCCTAAATGTTGATTTGAATTGGTTTAAAGTGGTTAAAAATAGATGTTTTTTTTCTTCAATATCGTTAAGTGACTCCTCACTAAAGGGTGTACGGAATCAAATTACGACACACACAAATATTCGGTAAAATTCGTCCATTCAACCATCATCTTCAAACTTTCAGGGAGTAAAATAAAACATTTTATGAATATTTTCCCAATATTTTCTTCTTTACATTACTCATAAGGTCCTGTACAACATTTGGACTAACTTTTATGCGTGGCAATAATTTTTTTCTTCACTCATATCTTCCTCCGATTTCACTTCCTTGGGATGCTTCCGAAGTGCCTGCTTCAGTAGTAGGTCGAGGCACAGACGATTCTGCCACCTCAACAGGCAAATGTAACCTGTTGGTACGCGCTCATGTCCTACTGATAGCTGTGTGTTAGTTTCTAGCGATAGTTTGTATGCACTCTGTTTTGATGCGCACATGGAAGAGGAACTCTCTCCTTTTTGGGTTTGTTTTGGTTCGCAACGTCTGAGAACACTCAGGTTGAGGTTGAGGTGGCAGACTCGTCTGTGCCTCGACCTACCCCGCAGTGGGATGTTAGGCAAAGGTAACGTCCTTGGTTCGAGTACTACTTTACCCATGCCCTTTCGCTCAATTTTCATTACTTCTGTTCTATTTCCAATCTACCGTACACTGACGGAACTTTCTACACTTTCTCTTCATATCTTTCATTCTAGGTGCCTCATGGCGATGAGCAAACATCTCCTTCTACATCATAATCGTTACTCCACGCACGGAGAATAGAAAACATAACAATTAGAGTAAATGGAAACATATTAAAAAATAATCATTTCGACTAGTTTGAATGATTTATTACTACGGAAAAAAATATTTCCAGCAGGGGGTGCGGGCAGAAAAGTTTGTGTGGAGGGAGGGGGGTGAGGTATGGTAGACAAATAATTCTTCACCAAAACAATACTTTTATACAACATATTTAGAATATGGGGGGGTCTGATCTTGGCCAGGTGGGGAGGGGGGCTTCCATCTCCACCTCTCCTAAAGGGTGTCCACGATGAAATTGCTCTAACTTTTTAACCGTTGGGTAGAATTTAATGAAAATTTTGAGTGGATTTAGTTCATAGTACATTATTTACATCCTGCAAGTTTTAAAGTCCTGTGATCAAAACTCGCGGAAATGGAGTCGAAAGAACAGCTCGTGAGTGATAAAATCTTGCGCATTCATCACGAGAACACGGATCTCTCGCATCGTTCCATCGCTAAAACGTTGGGAATCGCAAATTCCACGGTGTCGCGAGTGATTAAGCGGTTCGAGGAACGGTTGACCACCGATCGGAAGCCCAGAAGTGAAGGAAAAAGTATTCCGTACAACACCAAAAATCACAACCGCCTAGTTGGGGCCTTCAACCGAAATCCGAACGCCTCCGTTCGGTATGTGGCTAAGAAGCTGCACCTAAGCCGAAGTTTTGTCCAGAAGGCCAAAACTAAGGCTGGGCTTCGAACGTTCAAGGTACAAAAGGCCCCTAATCGCGACGAGAAGCAGAACAAGTTCGCCAAAACCCGTGCCAGGAAGTTGTACCTCAACATGCTGACGAAAGTTGAATGCTGCATCATGGACGACGAAACATATGTGAAGGCCGACTTCAAACAGATCCCCGGCAACCTGTTTTTCACGGCCAAGGATAAGTTCAGCGTTCCGGAGCATGTCCGCACTCAGAAGATGTCCAAATTTGCGAAGAAATTCCTGGTTTGGCAAGCCATCTGCACGTGCGGGAAGCGGAGTGCACCTTTCGTGACCCAGGACACGATGAACGGACAGGTGTACATAAAAGAGTGCCTCCAGAAGCGGCTGCTTCCTCTCCTGAAAGCCCACAACGTCCCAACAATCTTCTGGCCGGATTTGGCCTCATGCCACTACTCCAAGGACGTGCTGAAGTGGTATGCGAACAATAAGGTCAATTTCGTGCCGAAAATGTTCAACCCTCCCAACACTCCGGAGCTCCGCCCCATCGAGAAGTACTGGGCGATTATGAAGCAGCACCTTCTTAAACGACCTAAGGTAGTGAAGACAGTCGAGGAACTGAAGAAAGTATGGGTTTACATGCAAAAAACGGTTGATTCACAGGTTGTGCAGAATCTTATGGCCGGGGTTAAGGCCAAGGTGCGGGCATTTGCGTATGGACTGTAAATAAAATACGTATTAAATGGTAAAATGAAGTTTAATAGTTATTTCTCAATCCCTGAAAATGTGATGGCAATCGGATGAAAACTCGAATTTTGCGAATCAATTTTGTGTGTGGCAATTTCATCGTGGACACCCTTTATTTAATCTTATGCACAGCAACCTTAGTCTAGTTTTGATTTGCAAATTAAAAATTTGAAAATTAAAAACATTCAAATTTATTTAGCAAATTTATTTAGCAAAATTTTGCTTACAAAAAACACGTTGTTCTACCTTCTGTAACTTTGTCAATTAAGAAATATAACTATCTGAAATTTTTACAACATTATAACTTATGTTTCGACCTTATGTGACCAAAATTCTATATTGATATAGTTTATAAATTTGAAGTTATTATAAAATATGTGAAAAAAGTCATTTTTGGACATACCCATTTCAAAAATCCGTATTTCTGTGAAAAATTTAGGTAGCATATTAAAAATTTCTCCATGGCTTAAAACAACACAGAGATTAATGTGGACAAAATTTGAACTGTTTTTAACAAGTGGTTTTGACTACAGCTGGCGTCAAATTTGACGCTCCATATTTGAAGGTCCATACCAAAAACGTGACAAGGGGGGGTTCAGAAAAAGTCAGTTTTTTCGTGACGTAATTAATGGACGTTTCCTTAGAGGCATTCCTTCAGGTACACCTGCTTCCTGCTGATCTCATCGTGCCAAAGATCCGGTTTTTTGAGGTACGTGCGCAAAATCTGCTGATTGCACAACTGCAAGTGAAACTTACACAGCATGAACATATACAAATTGAACTCCACCCAAAATTTCAATAAAGAACACTCAACGGGTAAGAAGGTACAGTCATTTAAAAGTGGTGCAATTTGATTCCGTACAACCTTAAATATGGAAACCAAACAAATCCATGGTTATAACTATGGAACATGTACATGAGTATGCTTGACCGCTCGCAGTTACTAGTGCGTTATTGCTAGATTAGCTGGTTTTACACAGAGAACCAACAGAGCTAACATCCTCAATGTGTGAAAATTGGTGATCTTGAACTAAACAAATACTCTGCCTAAATGGGCTCGTTTTTGTAAACGATAAGGTAAATTCACGCAGTCTTGTAAAATATTTAAGTATTAGTAAGGTAACGATTATGATTTAGAAAGAGGTGTTCGCTCGTCTCCTTGAGTAGACAGTAATGTTTTGCTAGAATGAAACATATGAAGAGAAAGTGTTGAAAGTTCCGTAAGTGTACGGCAGGTTGGAAAGAGAACAGATGTATTGTAAATTGAGCGAAAGGGCATGGGTACAGTAGTACTTGAACCAAGGACATCACCCTTTGCCTAACATCCCACTGCGGGGTAGGTCGTGGCACAGACGAATCCACCACTCTCTCCTTTTTTGGGTTTGTTTTTGATTCGCAACGTCTGTATACATGTATACAGATAACACCGAATCAAAAATTTCACACCACAAGATTCGACTTACATATGCATCTCTCTATCCTTGTCTGTGTCACACACTCACAGGATCGTTGAGTGCCTGATCTGTCCTTCTAGCCCGCTGCGCTCCACGCCTTCTTGTACCAGCCGGATTTGAAGCAAACATCCTCTTTGCAAGGTTGATATCCGGCATTCTCGCAACATGCCCTGCCCAGCTACTTTCAGAATACTTGGTTCTCCATATAGTCGAGCAAGCTCTTGTTTCATTCTTCGCCGTCACGCACCGTTCTCCTGTACACCACCAAAGATGGTCCTAAGCACGCGTCGCTCGAATACACCAAGTGGTTGCAAGTCCTCTTCGAGCATGGCCCAAGTTTCATGTCCGGTCTTATAAGTGTTATGCACATGGCATATTTGGTGCGGTGGTGAATCTTTTGTGACCGCGGTTTCTTCTGGAGCCCATAATCAGCACGACTTCGACTGACGACGCGCTCTCGTATTTCGTTGTTATCTGCCGTTAGATGAGATCCAAGGTAGACGAATTTATCCACCACTTCAAAAGTATCCCCGTCTATCGTAACACTGCTACCTAGGCGAGCCCTGTCGCGCTCGCTGCCGCCTACTAGAATGAACTTTGTCTTCGACGCATTCCCCCTTTACAAATGTTTAGCCAACAATGTCCATATCATCCACGAAGCTGACCTGGATCACGTCACAATTGTACTTCGGCAGTAAAACCCAGGAAAGTCCATCACCTTGTCCAAGTCCCCGGTGAGGTTTAAACAAACTGGATTTTTTGCCTGAACGCCGTCTATCGTTGCTCTATTTATTCGTGTGTGCTTCCCAATGAAACCGTTATTGTCTATGATTTTCCACCGCTTGTTCCGATGAACATGTAGTGGAATTCGTGGCATTCCTGGAAGATTTTTCGTACGGTAAAGATCTACGGATAACTTCCTACGAACACATTCGTCATAGGTGCTAGACGTCGAAAGATGATCTGGAAAGATTTGTTTTCCCTTTATTAAGGTGACTTTTAGATACCTGGGCTAGTTCGTCACCGTATCTGGGAAGATGATCTTGGGCTTTGTAGGCTGTATTCAGAATTGGGATCACTCGGAAGATCTCGCACTCAACTTGTCGCCGTTTTTGTAGATGGAGCATATGACCGCTTCCTTCCACTCCTCCGGTAGCTGTTCTATCTTCCAGATTCTGACTATCAGCCGGTACAGACAAATGACCAACTTTTCCGGGCCCATATTGATGAGTTCAGCTCCGATACCATCCTCACCAGCTGCCTTAGTGATCTTGAGTGGTTGGATGGCTTCCCTAACTTCCCTCAGGAACGGGTTCATTATTCTCATCTGTCGTTCTGATATTGTCATTGCTTCCGCTGTCTTGACCCCCATTGTCTACGTTCGCCGCGTCATTCAGGTGTTCTTCGAAATACTGTCTCCACCTTTCAATCACCTCATGTTCGCTCAAGATGCCTTATCCTTGCACATTGCGGCTCGTGGTACCAGCGTTCCACGTTCTTTCGAATCCTTTACTTAAAAAAAGACTGGGCGTAGCGTAGTTGCTTCTCCGCTACCGATCAGAACACTAGTGTAATTCCACAGAGAACCACACAGATGAAGCTTGGGAGTAGCTTGCATCTTCAATGTACAAGTTCACTAATTCTATTTATAGATCAGTACCAGCACCAGCCACTTCCTCACTGTCTTTGGGGAAGGGGGAAGGACAGGAAGGAAGTTTGACAATCGTTGGTTAGAGGGGAGGAAGGAAGTTTGACAATCGTTGGTTAGAGAGACCGTGTTTACCTCTGCGTCTCCACAATTGTCAAGGGAAGGATTGTTTTTGGTTAGTGAGGCAGCAGGTTATTTTTAGATCATGGATTCACTGTGGTAAGTGAAGCGATGATCAATGAAAGCGCAGTAGACAGCTTTTTTTTATTTTAAATCTAGTGGTGATAGAAAGAGGCAAGTGACAAATGACAAGGAAGGGGACGAGAGAGCCTGGGATTGAACTCCCGACCATCTACTCAGTAAGCAGAACGGATAACCACTGAACTATCCAGCCACGTCGTTCTGCCGGATCCTTTACTGAAGAATTACCACCCGCTGCGTTCTTCTTCTCTAAAATCTCTCTACTCACCTTGTTAAACCAATTATTCCGTCAACGACGTTCTACCCGACGATGTTCTCAGCTTCGTTGTTTATGGCTGCTTTGACATTACTCCAACAGCCATCAAGAGGGGTCCAATCGTGCTAACCCTCGTCCTGCAAAGCGACTTTTTGTTCACGAATTTTGGAAAGATTTTCTTCCGCGTTATCAAATTTACGCTAAATAACCAAGCATCAAAGGAATTAATTTGATGGAAGAATAATTTAAGAACTAGAGGTTTAAAAATTGGTTGCTGAAAATAGTCAACATTGCCGCAGCCGACCTTTTCCCAACGTAATTTCGGACAAAGCATGTGCTGCAAGAAAATCTCGATTTGACCTACAACTTCTGGAATATTCAATGCCACAAACAAACAATAATACCAACTGCAGTTTTTCTTTTCTTACTGATATGCTTGATAGTGTTAAAGGTATCGATATCAAACCCAACCACATTGCGCCAACGAATTAAAAAAGCACCAACTCCGTCGAGCGTGCAAAAAACATATCGTTACATCATAGTCGCAGGCAATCCCATTTTACACGGGTGTACTTAGTCGGCACTACACAGTGTGAACTGACGGGTATGTCCCATCCAACAACATGTAATTCGTACCAACACTGCAGTGAACAGTTACCAACCGCGCATATGCAGTACATGTGTCTGAAGTTGAATTTTGTTTTCATTTACTGTTCGTTTTATTTGGATCTCTTGAACAGTTGAAAAACCATTCAGAGTCCCCTTCAAAGCTACCGGATCCGGGTTCCAATGCTCGCGCGCATGCGTTCGGGGTGGTTGTCATTGAAATCTCATGCGGACCTTCACCCTACCGGTTGGTCTAGACACAGCGACGCTCGCAAAAAAAAAAGTTATGTCTAGAATTTCAGTGATTTGTGTTTTCCCAACTAATTAAAAAATCTTAAACACCTTGATATGATCAGAGCTCTAGTTCCGTCATTCGTCAAGGTCGTTAACGTGAAACGCGCTTTAGTGCCATGAAGTCATCATCACGTGAAACGATTTTATGACAACTTGAATTTAACCTACGTCACAGACTTTAACAATTACGATGGCATGATCAGGAATTTCAACATAATTTGCAGTATTGTGCTCTATCAATTATACAAATACAAATATCAGAACTTCCATGCATCCATGCAGCAGCATATGTTGACGTTGTAAGAGCTTGTTGAATGGTCGATTAACCTGTTGAATAATTTACAGGTTTTTGTCTCGGGTGGAACTCTGTGTCTTGGAATATTTTTTCAACTTCACTGAAAAAAAATATTTTGTTCGAGCGATTCGCCAGCTAGTAACTTAGTGCTCCAGTTCACGGTTATTAATTCAATGCTGCCCTACCAAGAGATGGAGTTGCAATGCGTGTGTCTTGTGGACAAGCGCATAATAACTCATTTACCAGATAAATTGAGGAAATTATCTTACGTGTTCAGATAATTTAAACAAATAGCCAAAATTTAGTGGACGTACTATTGAATAACGTGGAATAATTCCGCATCAAATGAAATGATCCAAAGGAGACATATCGTTATTAACACACAAACATTTGAAGATATCGACAACATCACCAACTTATTTCATATTTTGGATCAATTTCAATATCATATCTACTGCTGAACATTCTGCACCGAACCACTAAAACCGACAAATCCGGCCATGTTTCAGAGATCTCTCTAAGTTTCAATGCCAAATCGCACGCAAATCAACAACCGGCTCCAATCAACCCTGAATCGTTTAGACCGTAAGGCGATCGGAATTGTGCCGTAAATTAGCCGTGGTCGCTGTGTTTAAATTGCATTTTGCTTTCAACCGGAAAGCTACAACATCACAACCCCTATGAATATGCATAACTGTTGATCTTTGGCGTTTTAAGTAAGCCATTACTTTTCGGGATGGTGACCTCAATCGTTGAAAAAATTTAGACCCATTTACTATGACACAATGGCAAATCGCACCAGTGGAAGTTGACAGCAGAGTAGTCAACACTGCAGTTGGTCTCGAGGATTGGTCGATCGAAAACAACCTGCTGATCATTCATTGACCCAATACGACGTGTGGCTGCGTTGTTCCGTGTAGATACCCTTGCTCGAGCTACCGGCGTTGTTCGCATTGAGAATAAACAATCAGTTTTCATTGTCAAGATTTGTACGTAAAAAGTGCTGGGGGGTTTCGCCCGCGGTGCACTTGGCGTCAGCGTTCGTTCAGATGGAGGGTGCCGGGTTAGCAAAAAATAAAAACAGCTAGCCAAGTAGGGTTTAAGTGCGGGATGTAAAACATACATCATTTAAAACTGACTTTGAAATGTCTCATGTTGCATGGTGACGGTCAAGTTCAAAAGGTGATAACCTGCGAGGTAACGAGAACTACGAACCGCATTGAGAAATTAAGATGAAATATGCAATCGTGTGTACGAAAAACGACGTTACCGTTTAGAACTTCCTTAATGAGACCTCTACAATCGAATAAAAAACTGTTGGATCCGACAACTTTCTTGCTCGTTTTTTAGGATGTATCACATCATTATTAAATAGATTTCATAAACAACACTTTCTGTCATCGATTGGAATTTTTTTTTTACTTAATGGATCAATAAGTTGGAAAAGGACCAATTTTCGTCATAAGTCACTACTATTCAGCTGTATTTAAGGTGATTTTATTGCCAGTTTAGATTTACGAAGGCATAGGGTAACGGGATATAAGGTTAGCCTAGCTCCTTCATTCGGCCTTTGTACAAAGTACGTCATTTATTCAGCTATAATCAACAAAATCATATTGCTATGATAATGATCAACGAATTTCAAAGCACCGGCATTACATCTATATTCCACGAAAGTTTACATCTTAATAAAGTTAGTTGTTTAGTTTGTCGTAGTTTTAAATAACAGCGTCTTATTAAGCTTATCTTTGCAAGCAAATAACTGCCTTTTGTAGCGTAACTACTTTATGAGTAAGGTATGGGGCATATACCCTGCATCTAAAAAACACTGCAATATAATACTCATAAAAATTTGGCATGTGAGATCATGGTAGCTTCTTAGATTTGTGCCTTCAAAAATTCAAAGTGGCAATGCAATCCAAGTATTAGTGATGATTTATGGAAAAGGGTCCACTGCACCGAAAATATTTTAACGTAAATTCGCATACGACGGTTTTCGCGCCAACTCGAACAAATGTTGGTAGCACCTTCTCAGATTACAACGAAACTTTCTGGTATTGTAGACAATGACTAGATAAGCCATTTTGCATACTTAAGTTCTTCATTTATTTTCTAGGCTGTATTTTGAAAAGGGCTACACTTTTTTATCGATTTTTTTTAAATGTGTTTCATAAAAAAATGACTACTCCTATAAAAAAGTGGTGTATGGGTGATTATCACAAAATAAGTGAAGTTTTAAGAAAAAAAAATTGAAAAAAATACAAAATGATCCCTACACTGAAAAAAATCATTTTTAAAAGTTCACAGTCGATTTAAAAAAAAAAACACAATTTTTCATTTCCATGAAATTTTGTCTCAAGATACGTAATTATGTTCCCTACCAACCGTTCATACATAACAAGATGGGAACTTTTAAGGAAACAAAGTTTTTCTAACAAAAACTTTTTCATGCCCCATTGATTTTTTTTTCAGTGTATTTTGTTATCAAAAACTAAACCAGTGATGGTCATAACCATCCCAGAATCCAATGAAACTCAATTTGATAGGAGATTTTGTCCTATTTATTCGGTCCTATTTTCGGTAGTTCAAAGAATACCCTGTTCATCAACAAGATCCTCTACCTGCCTCACCATAAACATTGGTGCGTTAAACTATTTTACGATTTTATTTACCGACCAAGACTTAGGCAGTACAGATAGTATTTTAATCGGTTTGCTTCTGTCAGTTGTATGGTGATTGAACTTCTTCTTTAACTGCACAATTATCTCGTCATACACCTCCACTTTGCCAACATCCGTTGAATCTATTCCGAAGATATTTTTTCGCACTGCTTTCGTAATCTGCAATAATTTGTTTAAGCGATATTTGAATTTTTTTTTATATGACTTTTTTCAGTGTAGGGCTCATTTTGGATTTTTTCAATATGTTTTTCTTAAAACTTGACTTATTTTGTTTTAATCACCCATACAATACTTTTTTGTAGTGGTTGTCATTTTTTTAATAAACACATTTGAAAAAAATCGATATAAAAAGTTTAGCCTTTTTCAAAAGACAGTCTAGAAAAAAATGAAGAAACTAAGTATGCAAAACGGCTTATTTAGTCATGATCTACACACCCAGAAAGTTTCGTTGTAATCTGAAAAGGTGCTGCCAACTCCGAATACGATTTGGGGTCGAAAACCGTCATAAAACTGTATTCGATGAAATTTGGACACACGCAATTGTTCGTAACTTTTTAGCGTTTGGGTAAAAATTATTGAAATTTTAACTGAATGTGTTTCATTGTGTTGTGTCAATTGTGTAATGAATTTCGTGAAAATTGGTCGAGTGATTTCAGTGATGGCTTCGAATGAAGAAATAGTGCACCAACAAATTTTGGGCACTCACTTCGAAAACCCAAACGCTTCTCATCGATAGATCGGAAAACAGCTCGGAATCGCACATTCAACAGTATCTCATATGATCAAAACGTTCAAAGACAGCAAGACAACCAAGCGGAAAAATGGTAGTGGCAAAAAATGTGGCACGTCAAATCCAGAGAAGGCCAGGATGGTATTGAACCAATTTAAGCGTTATCCGAACATTTCGATCAGGGATGTTGCGAAAAAGGCGAATGTTTCAGTTTGTTTTGTGCAGACATCAATGAAACATTCTAGATTACATGTGTACAAGGTCCAGAAGGAACCGAACCGGAGCGATAAACAGAACTCGGTGGCCAAAACTCGTGCAAGAAAACTGTACAGGGAGTGGCTCACAAAACCGTTCTGCATTGTGATGGACGATGAGACCTACATTAAAGCCGACACCAAACAAATGCCAGGACAGGAACACTACGTCGCCACCTCTAAGTTGGCCGTTCCGGAGAGTGTATGGAAGAAGAAACTGTCGAAATTCGCCAAAAAATTCCTTGTCTGGCAAGCGATCTGCGGATGTGGCAAAATGAGTCAGCCCTTCATCACCACTGGGACCGTCAACGGACAAATCTACAAGGACGAATGCTTCCAAAAACGACTTCTGCCCTTCTTGAGATCTCACGATAGCCCGACACTGTTTTGGCCGGATTTGGCATCTTGGCACTATGCCCGGACCGTCTTAGACTGGTACAAAGATAATAATGTAGTTTTTGTACCAAAAGACGTCAACCCTCCAAACACTCCGGGACTTCGCCCAATTTAAAATGTTGGGCAATGATGAAGGCAAAGCTCGTTAAAACTCCAAAACTGATAGAAAATGAACTTGAACTAAAGAAAGTGTGGTTAAAAGTAAGTAAGCAAGTCGGCACTATCGTTGCCCAAACATTGATGAAAGGGGTCAAGGCAAAGGGGTGGGCATTTGGGTTGGGAGAAGAGGTTCAATAAACCAATGATGTCTAAACTTAACCATTTAGTAATACTTTATTTTCAGAAAGTTTGAAAAGAATCAGGCTCAAGAAAAATTTGTGGTGACCTATTTTGTGTGTCCAAATTTCATCGAATACAGTCTCTACGCTACACTCTTCAAAAGAATTAAATATTACAAGTAGTGTAATTCTCGTTTCCCGTAAATCCGTTGAGACTTAAACATAGATGTAACTCAATTGTACGCTTTATTGGCTGTATCATTACACTCTAATTTCAAACCCAAAATAATACATACTGTCACACTCAAAATAACGTCCCGAATGGTGCATTTACAACAGCTTCTAGACTATATTTTGCTATCTCAAATATTTAACTCTATCAAGCGTTGATAACAAGTCATTTAACTGAATACTGGGATTTGAAAGCTTTATATTTACATGATCGGTGTTATAATCGGTTCAGTCGGTTCCACGGGCCACGTCAGCTATTTTTCGATTGGTCTGAACTCAGGACAATTCAGAAGGATTAATCTCTTTGGCGACGAAATTAACATTGTTTGTAGCATACCATTCTAGTACCTCCTTAGAGTAGTGGCAGCTGGCTAGATCCACTGTTGCCGAATGAAGGGTAAAATCCGCCTTTCCAGCCATTCTTGAATGTATACCTTCACACTTAGAAATTATGAAGTTTATTCGAGACGTAATTCATTATTGTAAAAAGTCGGGGAACGTAAAAAAAGATTTCGTATAAAATTATGTCTCCTGAAACGGACACATACGCAATTGGACGAAATATGTGTTTGATTGAATTTATTTTCTCATCTCTTTTAACTCATTCTTATGTGCTAAAGGACGCTTACATGTGTCGGTCTCAGGGGACAGAAATTTACATGGCATTTTGGTAGTGTGTTCGACGTCGTTGTGTGAGATGTGATGAAAAGCTTGGTTTTAACGTTTGTATTAAAGAAAAATGGACTTTTTTCGGATGGTGATAAAAAAAGCAAAGACAGTATATTTGCTTCGATAACTTCTCCATGGAAGGTAATTATTTAAGCTAACTTGCAAAACAATTCTACACCCCAGCGACCAGCCGGTAGTTAACCAGAACATTCACCATGGTTGACGAAAAATGCGTTTAGGCTTGTTTTTAAGATCTTTCTTCGTTTTATTTATCAATTCCTCCTCAGTTTTCGTGACAAAATTGTTGAAGTAGATCTTACGCTTCAGGTTGGCCCAGAAATTCTCGATGGGACGCAGCTGGGGGACGTTTGGCGGGTTCGCTGACTTGCGTACCACATCGATATTCAGCCGCTCCATCTCCTCCAACGATCGCTTCAAGGAGTAAGCCGACGCCAGATCCAGCCAGAACACCGCGTGTTCGCCCTTATGGTATTTCTTGATGAACGACGCAACTTCCGGCAGGCATTTAGAACTATAAACTTCCACCTTTCACTGCCAGTCCGGAGCGAAAGAAGAGCGGCTTTGACATCCCCTTCTCGCTGATTGTCAGCCACAGCAGCACCTTCTTGGGGAACTTGGTGTGTGGAATGAACTTCACCTCGGAGCTCACTTCCTTCGTGGGGGAAATAAAATACGAAGTGCCCTGCCAGTCGTTGCCATCCAGGGTGAGATAGGTTTTGTCGTCCATCTTCACCGCCACATCGTGACTCGCCGGGAAAATCGAGTTGACCATCTTATTCAGCCACTGCAGCTCCAAAACCAGTGGACGCGACTCCCGCTTCCTGACATGTATGTTCATGTTCGCCAGAAACTTTTTCATATTTTGGCCGGTTGAACCGACCTCCCGGTCAAGCGCACGCAGCGATGTAGTCACTTTTCCCTCGGTCTTCCTCTTCAACATCTTTTGGAGCTTCTTGACGCTCAGGGTCGTCAGCCGTCCGGAACCGGGCTTTCTTTCGATGCTCTGATTGTTGTTCAATAGTGCCAAGATGTTGTAGATGACGGATCGGGCGTATTTGTTGTCCACAATGTCCGTTTCCGACGCGGCGGGGTGCCGTTCTTTGAACGCGCACATTTCTGAACGGAGTTGCTCCACTGTTTTTGCCATCAAAAACTCCGGTTGGAGTTCGACTGATAGAGCTATCAAATTTTGTCTGCTGGCTCATGGGTTTCTCTGTTCAGGACATAAACCACTGCGACTAGTAACTTGATCTATTTTAGTATTGGCTCATGGGTTACTATGATTGATGCTGCATGGGTAGTTTGGTTCACCTGCCAATGAAAAATCGGCAATTTTTGGCAATTTTTTTTAAATGCAAATGTCAAGGCCACAACTGCAGAGTCCTTGCCAAATCATTAGTTTCTTAGCAAACTTATCAGCAAAAATAAATGTATACCTGGAAGGGGCATCTCTACGACCAGTTTACAGGTAAAATTTCGTCAAAAATCGTTCGTATTGTAGTCGTGCTCGCTTTTTGGATACTAAATTTTGTTTCAGTGAGCGATTCGGATGTTTACTGGCACAAACATACTTATATCCTTCTTTTAAAAGGATGTTACACACGGTGGAAAAGTTGGAATCGTATTTCTATGTCAAATCACGTATGGAGACACCTGGGTTGCTATTCACATACCTTAACACCTATCTCCTCAGCTCTTTGTCCCTAGTGCCACTTTTATTATAGATGCGCTGTGCTTTATCCACACTTAGAGTATCCTTCTAACGTTTGATTACAAGAGTTGACTTTGAGAATTTTACACTTTTGCTGTTTTTGAGGCAGACCACGAGGGATTCTCTAGATGTTTGTGCACAATTAATTTTCTTTTCTAAAGTTCCATGATCCGTAATTTCGAGATGCGTCGATCAATCGAGAAAAACTTTTTACCAATGAAGCATCAAAAAATGCCTGTCAAACTTGTTTTTTCAACCACCAGGGACGTGGTGGTGTATTAAACCGTGCGTCCAGATTGACTATGAATCGAGCTTTATCCTCTAAACCCTGTCACTTAGGTTCCCCTTCACCTGAATTCCCCTCGAGCACCACTTTACTGTATTAATGAAGAAGAGGTGTTATGTGCTGTGCGCACCACTTAATGCTCAGCCCTTTGGCTGCTATTGGTGGTTAGTTTCTTCCTTACATGTTTGCCCTTCAGCGACCTGTCTTAATGTCACTTGACTTCCAGTTTTTTCATGCTTCGTGCCATCATGCCAAGCCCATTGGCTTCAGTTAGTTGTATTAGTTACTGTTGCCATTTAGCGACCCAGTACCAGTTAGTAGCATTCCTTACTGTCACTATTTAGCAACCCAACATGACACCATTAGGCTCCCAACTTTGTCACGCTCTACTCGAATAGTCCACGACGGTGGATTTCGTAACCGATGCAATCCGGAAAGGTGCCAAGATCGGTCCTACGATGCTGGCTGGAGGGTAACTTACAGTTCAAATGTACCCCGTCGATCATTTGCCTTTTATCTAATCCCCGGCGTTGGACCTAGTCTACCCCTACGGAGATCTTTCATAACGACCACCGATCGTCACTTCAACCGGCCTGGGACGCACGTCACAAAGCAGTATAAAAGCCCTGGGTCATCCTAGTTCAGCTGTACCCACTGCTGGTTTCAGTGATGTTCTATTTGCTTGTTCCAGCCGTCAAAGGCGTCCCGGCCCTGGGTCAAGTGACTAAGCTGCCATCCATGGCAAGAATCCTTTATCTAATGACGTTGCTCGGCCTGATGCAGCCTCCATTTCTAGATAGGTGCCCACTGATTCCTTTGCCCTCTCATTGAAAGCCCTTTTGTACAATCAGAACCTAGGTGGTATCAACAGTTCGCTCGCCAAATACCAGTTTGCATATAATGATGCATGTTTCAATGTTCACTTCTTCAAGGAAACCTGGCTAGAGATCAACATATTATCGAATCAACTGACTCAACTGACTGCGTTCTTCGCTTCCAACACTTGCTGACAGAGACTGCGAACCACTCGTTCTGGCCGTTAGGTTCCACGTAACCTAAGACGACCTCCGCTACGCTGCTGATAGTTCATAAGTCTGATTGAGACTAATTCGGTGCATTTGGTCCCCAAGGACATGACTGTGCTGACCACTCTAGAACGTCGATTTTACGTTCGTTGAAGCATTGCGATACCAGATTTGACGTAAAGCATACGGGTCCCCATCTTGTTGGGATGTGTATATTCGGCCAAATTTCAGTCAATGAATTCAAGATTGTGAACACCAGACGAAGGCCTTAAACATTCCTTTTTCAAGCTTTCACCAGTCTTCCGCCATTTTCTTGTGACACCATCAGACCCAAATTGCATTATTTAAGTCTCATCTGACCATATGATCTTCGTACAGTCATCAATTCAAGCTGAACAATGCATTAGGTCCTAAGTAACATTGGGAGACTATCTGCGTCGACTTTCGCTTTGCGTTCCTACGGCAATGTAAAATCATGTTCAAGTATTTTCAACACACAGTACGATGATATAATTAACGATCCAATACGTAAAAAAAATCAGCAAATCGTTTAATAGACAAACTATCAACGTAGAAGAAAGTCGACGAAGAGAATCTCTCAAAGCTACATAGGACCTAATGCATTGTTCAGCTTGAATTGTACATAAAATGTGCTCTTGTGCCCACTCAAGCCGTTTTTTAGTGTTTTTGCGGATAATCATGGCTTCTTAGGAGCCACAAGAACATGAAGCCGATTGAATTGTAAACTCATTTTCGATTTGTATTACAACTTTGAAAGCTAAGGGAAAGTCCATTAATTAGAAAACGTGACGATCTATACAAATAAATGTGATGGTCCATACAAAAATCATGACGAGAGGGGAGGGGGTGGGGGTTTAAAAAGTCACTGCGTAGCCTTTTGCTATGGAACTGCATTTATTAAAATTTCGTTGGTTTCTCAGACTAGAGGATGGAACGGTCAAAAATTGATCAAATATGATTAAGTGCACACTGATTAGTTTATTACATAAATGATAAATCTTCATTTCTTTTCGAAGTTCGTCGTCTTCAAAACACAGGAAAATTATTTGGCTAGGGTCCCGATTTACCAAATCCCACACCTTCCATCAAGTTTTGTAGTACTCCTATATCCACCATATTTTATGCTGCACGTCAATCTGCCTTGAACCTTTTTTCCCTTCTAAACGTTTTTTGAGTTTCCTTGAGATTTCTCTTTACGCTTCTCAAATATTTTTAAAAAGGGCGCAGTTACAACGAGTTGGGAGGGTTTTTTTCCTAGGGCGATATGCACACTATCGGCAATATAGCATTTTTGAGTCATTTTCCCGTTGTGTCACGCTGCGAGGTTTGGTCAAAACAGCACAGAACAACTATGTTTTTTCAAAGAAGGCAATAAGAGCATTCCTTCACATAAATTTCTTGGTTGACAGTGCCAGTTGTCAAGAAACTTTCGCTTTTAAGCCCACAGTTACAAATCGCCTGCCAAACCAAGTATTTTTTCGGGCACTTTTACAGTTTTTTCCGCTTAAACTTATCTTGAACCTTTCCTTTTCCGAAAGCCGTATACAATTCATGCCCTGGGAGCTGCTTGAAATCAGCCGTGACGTATGCTTCACAACTTACGCGCTCTTCCTTTTTCTGTTCCTTTTTTTACTTTCACTTTAAGAAAAAAATGCTGTTTAAAAAACTTTTTTGAGCGTATTAAAGTTTTTTTTATGTAATTCAAATTCTTTCTCTTTCTCAAATTCAACAAATGCAGTATACAGGAGAAATATTCAGCTAAGCTCCCTTTTTACCGAATGCGAATTGCCGAGTCTTTCGTTTAACACCTGCCATAAGATTTTGTACAGTCTTCTTGTCCACTTTATTCGCCGCAGAACGCCAGTTTGCCTTGAACTGTTTCTCGCTCACAACAGCTTTTTGAGTCTTCTTAAGGTTTCTCTTGACGATGGCCTAATATTGTTCGATTGGGTGGAGCTCTGGCGTGTTGGGAGGGTTCTTGTCCTTGGGCACCACATGAACGTTGTTGACAGCATACCACTCCATGGCCATTTTTCCGTAATGGCAAGATGCCAAATCTGGCCAAAATAGAACGGAACGATTGTGTCGCTTCAGAAAAGGCCGTAGACGTTTTTGTTGGCACTCGCTCAGATAAATTTCCTGGTTGACGGTTCCGGTCACAATGTAAAAGTTGCTCTTCAAGCCACAGTTGACAGTTTAATGTGCTTGAAAATACACAGACAAAATACACAGTCATTTGACAGTTTAATGCGCTTCAAAATATCTGCCACCTTTCTCCGTCCATGCCCGTGCCGTATTAAATTTCTGTCCAGGAAGCTGTTTAAAGTCTGCCTTGACGTATGTTTCATCGTCCTGTACCTGTATCACGCAATCAAACTTCATCAGCATCCTCATTTACTACTTTCTTGATCGTGCTTTGGCCGACGTGTTTTGTTTATAGTCGCGATTTGGAGTCTTTCTTGTAAGTCGACAGTCAAGCTCGATTTTTAGCTCTACCCACGGTTGAAGGCGCCACTCCCAGCATGGTTGCGACTTCTCGGACGGAGAGGTTGGGGTTCCACTCGAAACAGCGGGCAATTTTTTTTGTCGTTGCTGTGGTCTCCGGCTTTCGATTTCCCATCGATCCAACTTTCCTGGCTGTCGAGAAACATTCACCGAGCACTTTTAATACGTTGGTAACAGTTGATTAAGCCACATTCAACAATTTCGCTTAGGCCTATCTGTTAAAATATTAGCTTTCTTCAGTGGAATTTAAAGGAAAACGCGAGCTTACTAGTGATAATTTAAAAAAAGTGTTTCAATGATTAATTTTTTATTTATTAAAAAGCGATGAAAAGAAATTTTGTGTATTATCTCGATTTGATGGGTCTGTAACTTATATGTTGGCAGTCCAGCTCGTTTCTTTGCTCTTTGCACTGTTGTGTGGGTCTTTCCCCATTTGCTTCCGTTTTTTGTTGATGGAAAGGTGGTGATTGAGTTTTAAAATGCTGGCCACTATTCTTCCGGTCGCTGTGGCTTCCTGGTTTCGGTTTCTTCCTGATCTCGGCATCCTGGTAGCCGTCAGACGTTCTCCGAACAGTTTTATAACATTCGTCACGGTTTATGAAAATTGAGCGAAAGGGCATGGGTAAAGTAGTATTCGAACCAAGGACATTACCCTTTGCCTAACATCCCTCTGCGGGATAGGTCGAGGCATGGACGAGCAGTTCCTCCCCCTGTGTGCATTAAAAACAGAGCGCATACAAACTATCGCTATTCCTATTGTGCCATTTACACGAAGGAGAAAATACTCATTCGAAAATACAACATTGAAAGGTACCCTTTTGGAACATTCAGATACTGTCAAATACCTTGGAGTAATCCTTGACAGCAAACTTAATTGGAATACACATCTAGAGCAGACTATAACCAATGCTCTATGGATAAGTAAAAGAACATTTGGGAAGCAATGAGGACTAAAGCCGAAGATGATTCATTGAATTTACTTGGCAATTGGGAGACTCCGAGTTACCTACGCTTCATTGATCTGGTGGCCAAAAACGAAAGAGAGAGTTGCTCAGAGAAAGGTAGACAGACTTCAAAGACTATCAACTTTTTCAATCACTGGTGCAATGAGAAGTACACCATCGAAAGCACTGGATGCTTTACTATACATACTACCATTGCACCAAGTCGTACAACTTGAAGCTGAAAAGAGCGCTATGAGAATGAAAAGATCTATGAACCTTTAATGGTGATCTTATAGGACATCTAAGTATTCTAAAAATTATTAAACTAAATTCTTTAGTTATGAAGAACAAAGATTGGATGAAAAAACATACAACTTCGACCGTGCGTATCAAGTATTTGATTCTGGGCGTGATTCGTGGGCGTGATTCGTGGGCATGTGGTGGTCCGAATCTTCGTCTAGGATCGATAGTTTTCTTTACAGATGGTTCAAGAATGAACAATCAAGTTGAACCAGGAGTAACTGGTCCAGGGATAGACATGTCAATTCCGATGGGCAGGTGGCCTACTGTATTCCAAGCTAAAATTCAAGCAATTCTGGAATGTTCTGCTATATGCTTGCGTAGAATCTATCGACATTCAAATATATGTATTATGTCAGACAGTCAAGCAGTCTAAATGCTTTAAAGTCAGCAACATGCACATCTAAGCATGTTTGGGAATGTGTTCAATCACTTCAAAAATTGTCTTGTCGCAATCAAGTCACTCTATAGTGGGTTCCTGGTCACTGCGGAATTGGTGGAAATGAACGAGCCGATACACTAGCAAGACTCGGATCGTCTCTTCAGTTCAAAGGACCTGAGCCCTTTTGTAGTTTAGTTGCTTCTTCTCTTAGAATGGAGCTCAATGCCTGGGAATCTTCGAAAGTAAATGAAAACTGGAACAACACTTTCACAGCTAGGCAAACAAAGCGGTTCATTATTCTAAATATTTCTATGACTCGCAAAATACTTGATCTTTCTAAAAAAGCTCTAAGCATATATACTGGTTTTTTAACAGGCCATTGTCCGAGCCGCTATCACTTGAAGGTGATTGGAAAACTTCAAGATGATTCATGTTACTTTTGTGGTATGGAAAAAGAAAACTCAGAACATTTGTTATGCCACTGTCTGGAAATTTTCATTAAAAGAAATCAGTTCTTCGACAAAGAGCTAATAGAACCCTTTGATATTTGGAGAACAAATCCCAGTACGGTAGTGCAATTTTTTCGAAGTGTAATGCCGTGCTGGGATAATGCTCTAATTCAAGCGTTGACGACCACTCCTAACATAGTGGTGCGTCACCTGGATAGAGCTTAAAAAGAGGATATATCACAATAGATCTAAAAAATGGTCGCAGTGATGAAAATACCCAACAAGGAATAATAAAACTATCGTTAGAAAACTATCACAAAGCTATCAGTGGTACATGAGCGCTTACCAACACGTTACCCTTTGCCTATTGAGGTGGCGGATTCGTCCGTACCTCGATCTACCCCGCAGTGGGATGTTAGGCAAAGGGTAACGTCCTTGGTTCGAGTACTACTTGACCCAGGCCCTTTCGCTCAATTTTCAATATTTCTATTCTATTTCCAACCTACCGTACACTGACGGAACTTTCAACACTTTCATGAAGAGAAAGTCTTTCATTCTAGCAAAACATTACTGTCCACTATTGGTACCTCATGGTAATGAGCGAACATCTCCTTCTATAACTAAATTTGGTATTCGTATAACATTGTGGGTATATTTTTATGGTATTATCCTCTTATGAAGCGCTATTAAATGCAAAAGCCAGTTATTCGTTCCTGCTTGGGTATACCCTGACAAATAAAGGGCGATACGGTCAAAATTTGGTCAATATCAACTTGACGTATTTCTTTCAATTTTGCATTTAAAAAACCTGAACACCCCTCATTTTGAAGGTGTGTGTGTGTGTGTGTGTGTGTGTGTGTAGAATTTTGCTCCTATTTTGATTTTGGAATTCACTCTTCAGTTGTCAAAATGCCGTCCAAGCAAGAAGAGCAGCGTATCAAAATTTTGCTCGCGCATCGCGAAAATCCGAGCTACTCGCACGCAAAGTTGGCAAAATCGCTATAAGTTGCCAAATCAACCGTTACAAATGTAATTTAAGTGTTTGGGGAACGTTTGTCGACAGCCAGGAAGTCTGGATCGGGGGGAAATCGAAAACCGGAAGCCGCTGAGACGACAAAGAGAGTTGCCGGTAGTTTCAAGCGAAACCCTAAACTATCTCTCCGAGATGCCGCAAATAGGCTGGGTGTATCGTCTACAACCGTGCATCGAGCCAAAAAACGAGCCGGACTATCAACTAACAAGAAGGTAGTGACTCCAAATCGCGATGATAAACAAAATACGACGGCCAAAGCGCGATCCCGGAGGCTGTACACGACGATGCTGACGAAGTTTGACTGCGTGGTAATGGACGACGAAACCTACGTCAAAGCCGACTACAAGCAGCTTCCGGGACAGGAGTTTTATACGGCAAAAGGAAGGGGAAAGGTAGCAGATATTTTCAAGCACACGAAACTGTCAAAGTTCGCAAAGAAATATCTGGTTTGGCAAGCCATCTGTACCTGTGGCTTGAAAAGCAGCATTTTCATAGCTTCCGGGACTGTCAACCAAGAAATTTACGTGAAAGAGTGTTTGAATAAACGTCTGCTGCCTTTCCAGAAGAAACACGGTTGTTCCGTACTGTTTTGGCCGGATTTGGCATCTTGCCATTACGGTAAAAAGGCCATGGAGTGGTACGACGCCAACAACGTGCAGGTGGTTCCCAAGGACAAGAACCCTCCCAACACGCCAGAGCTCCGCCCAATTGAGAAATACTGGGCTATTGTCAAGCGGAACCTAAAGAAGACCAAAAAAAAACTGCTAAGGACGAGCAGCAGTTCAAGGCAAACTGGCTTTCTGCGGCGAAGAAGGTGGACAAGGTGGCTGTACAAAATCTGATGGCAGGGGTCAAGCGTAAGGCCCGGCAATTCGGATTTGGAAAAGCGGAAGCCTAACTGAATATTTTTCCTGAATTTTATACTAATTGAACTTGAAAAAGAAATTTAATTTGATTTTTTAAATAAACGATTTCACCGATTAACACGCGTTTTCCCTTGACCAAATTTTGACCGTATCACCCTTTACGTTCAGCAGGTTGTTGTTTGATATCCTGCGGTAATCAAGCAAAGTTTTTGAAACCGGTTACTTTTAATTGCTATTTCACATGATGCATCAAAATTGCAAACTGCAGTTCCCCCATCATGTCAAATAACTACTACAGCCAACAAACTCGTGAGTAGATGTTCATTAAAAAAACTCACTGTTATGTCATCAACTTGTAATGCAGGTGACCTCGTTCTCGAACTCATTCCACGGGTTTTCATTCAGAGCTATCGACTCGCATATTAAAATTAAAAAATATCGAATTGACAAATCGATACAACGGAGACTCTACACTTAAATTGCCATCTACACACACCGGTCATTAATCATGCAGAGGGCGTTTTGAAGTTCGGAAATGATTTCGTGCAGTCAACGAACGAGCGCTCAACTCGGTAGACCTTCATTCTTGGCCCTTTGTTGTTGTTAATGAGAAATTTATTGGAAGGCAACGCAGGGCAACTGGTCAGCTAAGTGTGCATTTAGAAGTATTATTAATTCAAAATTGTACATTTCTTGGAGATTTTGAAGGTTGTTGCATTGTAACAGCTGTTAAGATAATTGTTTACCCAACAAATATCGAATAATCATCCCACTACCAAGCTATTTATTATGCTGTTCTGCTTCCAGTATAAGAACTTTTCGAGCTAATTTGTTTGATATAAAAACGCTTCACAAAGCCACTTACGCTGTGTCATTCGCACTGCATAGTTTTTAGTGGTCAGTTTTTATGAACTCCCTTTTAACGTTATGTCTTGCATTTGATACACCACTCTGATGACAATCCGGCACACCGTAGCGAACAACGTTTCTCAAATCGCGCACGCATCATTGCACATGCTGGTAGTTTATGATCATTGCCCCTTCAACTTACATAACGTAATAACATACACTTAACGACTCTACATGGTAACTGTGACGAAGAAAACTTAAACCATCGATTTACAGCCACTTACCTGCATTTTAACCTTTACCTCATTTCTTTCCTCTCCCCCACCAGCGCAAAACCAGCAAGATACCACTAATGTCTTCAATACCAGCTCGTGTCTGGAAAAACCATTCCGATGTCCTCATCCGCGGATCAAATTCTACCTCTACACCAAGCGAACGCAACAGAATCCAGAGTTGATTGATGTGCTGGATCGAGAATCCCTCTACAACACCCATTGGAATCCGAAACATCCGGTGAAAATTGTCATCCATGGCTTCGGAGGTGGTCGAAATCTTTCGCCCAGTCCTGACATGCGGAAGGCATACTTCATCCGAGGCAACTACAATATTATCATCGTTGATTACGGCTCGGCAGTTACTGAGCCATGTCTGAGTCAAATTGAATGGGCACCTCGTTTCGGAAGCCTGTGTGTGTCCCAGTTGGTCAAGTACATTGCCAAACATCCAAGAGGAGTTCCACCAGATAGCATGCACCTGATTGGGTACAGTATAGGAGCACACATTGCCGGATTGGTGGCCAACTTTTTGAGTCCGGAGGAAGGCAAGTTGGGACGGATCACGGGCTTGGATCCGACCATATTTTTCTATGCTGGATCAAACAATTCGAGAGATTTGGACATGACCGATGCTCATTTTGTGGATATTATTCACACGGGAGCCGGCATTTTAGGACAGTGGAGTGCCAGTGGACACGCGGATTTCTACGTGAATGGAGGAACTAGTCAACCAGGGTGTGCGAGCAGCACCATATTTCGTAAGCAATGACTAACATATGGCGTAATAAATCCACTTAATATGTTTTGTTTTCCAGAAACGCTCGCCTGTGACCACACTAAAGTCACTCCATATTTCATCGAATCCATCAACAGCGAAAGAGGTTTTTGGGCTGGACCGTGTTCCACACTTGTATCCTACCTTTTGGGTTGGTGCGAGCCGAAGGACTCCGATTACGTACTAATGGGAGAGCACCTTTCTCATAGGTTGATTTCCGAATTCCTTCAAAATTATACAACAATTCCTTTCACAATCATGACCGGTTCCTCTTTTTTTTTTTTGCAGAGCACGAGGCGTTTACTACGTGACAACCAATGCCAAACCACCATACGCCAGAGGTTTCCCCGGCAAGAATCGTCGAACGGCTAAGAACTCCGACTATAGTGGAGTCCGACGAAAGTGAAACACTGACAGTTAGTCATCGAAAGCAAAATGGTTGTGATAACAAGACAATACTGTAAACATTACAAACAAACAACGGGCAAACTGTTATGCCAAACCAATAGCTAGATTTAAGCTATTGTGCAATCGGGTAGAAGTGTAGACGGAAACATGTTCAAATTTTCTGCGGTGCAACACGTATTGTAAGGAGTAGAACGTAAAACAGCGGAGATGGTAATTTATGCACGCAATGTAATCCTACTTAGAGACGTACGAATGCTGAGGGAACGCTGATGGATTTAATTGCAAAGCTTGTAGGAACACGTTGCAGCTAACGAAGCAATACGTTTAGAAACTAGCAACTCGCCAAATAGATTAAGATTTCAAAAGTAATGAAACGCAACTGCCGTGCAAAAACAAGCAATACCAGTTTTGAGGAATGTCATCTAGTTATTATCGTAGTATAGGACTTAGTGATTAGAATAGCATGCAATATGGATATAAATGTGTAAATAAAGTGTTGACTTGTTCACTCTGTGATCAACAGAATTGACGCATTGCACGGTTAAAAAAGTACACAAAACTGACATTAATTTATTCTAGTAGATACTGTGGTATTTGAAGTCAATAGTAACGGATTTATCTTACTTAACAAAGAATTATCGTTAACTAGTTGAAGGGATTTTATCTTCATCTATTTTTAGGGTACTTTTTTTTACCGTGCGTTGAACGTCCCTGTTGTTTGTTTATTTGGAATGATACTCAAAACTCCATAATACTCCTTAGACTTCTTCAAATTTGGACAATCTGGTGGGAGCAGGGGTAACTGGTCTAGAGGTAGATAATCCTGCTTCAGCAGAAATTGAAGCAATTCTTGAATGGACTCGAATTGTTCTATAATATGCTTGCGTAGAACTATAGACATTCAAATATCTGTACTATGCCAGATAGTCAATCAGCATCAATTAGCAACATTTATGGGAATGTGCTATGTCACTTCCGCTATTGGCCTTTTAATACAAAGTAAACTATATTGGGTTCCTAGGGAATTCAAGGGAATGAAAAAGCCTACACACTAGCAATTCATAGGACCAAACCCAGTGTTTCAGCTTGTTTTCTTAGAATGGAGATCAAGAAATGGCAAAACACTAGAAATGGCAAGTTTAGACCAACTGGAACAACATTCACATTGCTTAGTAGGTGAAACGGTTCATAAATCCGAACATTTTAATAACTTGGTTAATTCTTGAATTATCAAAGAATGATCTCAGTTGTTACACTGGTTTACTAACAGGGTATTGTCCAAGCAAGAATCACCTGAAGCTAATAAGAAAACTCCAAGAGGATATGTGAGGATTGTGTGGCATAGAAGAGGACAGATCTGTCAACACCTACTATGTTATTGAACAGCAATCTCCAATAAAAGGCGTACTTTTGTGGATAAAGGGCTGGCCTTATATATTTGGGATGCAGCGCCCAGCCAAGTAGTGCATTTTGATCGAAATGTAATACCTGGCTGGAAAAAGTTTTGAGTCAGTCCACGCTGGTTGGCATACTTGAATATATCACAATCGCAGTGATGATGGTGAATATACCAAATACGGAATAAAAATGATAATATTAATAAATCCTACATAAAATTGGCACAACGTTAGAGTCTCGGACAGCTATTTTTTTTTAACGGGATGGAAAATCTGCTCACAGACTACTGAAGTACTCAGGGTGTGAGGATGAGGGTGCCATCTCCTCGACCCACTAAAAACCACCCGTGCCTCTAGCCTTGTCCCCCCCCCCCCCCCGGGACCACTATTCGGTATTACTTTGGGGAGGGGCTATTGTGCATTAAGCCACCGCTTATGTTTAGCTACTTAAGGCTTTGGTAATTAGTTGATCCCTCTGGCCTGGCACTGGTCGTTTCGCCACTTGTCGTGTTGCTCTAAGACAATCTGGGAGGCCACCGTTTTTACCGCATCCCAAGTGTCCTGTTCTTGACAAATTCTCTGGACAATATTGTTCGGTGTCGTGTCCCAACCACTCACGGCCATCATGCCATTCCTCGCGTCGTTGAAGCGAGGGCAGACGAAGAACACATGTTCCGCAGTTTCGTCAGCTGCGGTAGCGACGAAACTGCGGAACATATGTTCTTCGTCTGCTTCACGCTTCAACATATGGGACACGTTAAGGACTTGGTGTCCAGTACTTATGCGCAGATACTGTCTGAAGCAGCCATGGCTTGACAGTATCTGTGTCAAGTGGAAGGTTACTTCCCCATGACGCCGCTCGACCCATCCTGATATTTCTGGAATAAGTCTTTCCTCGAAGCACTCAGTATCCTCTTTTATTGTGATGCCAATGGACATCATCCCCGCTATAACGCATACTGCGTCGCGTGACACTGTGCGGTATGCGCTGACCACTCTCAGACACATTAGCCTGTGAGTACTTTCAAGCTTAACGAGGTAACTCTTAGTACTCAGGGCGGTGGCCAATGCCGGCCCACCGTACCTCATTATAGACAAGGCGACGCTTGCCAGGAGCCTGCGCTTGCTCCCCTGTACTGCTGAGCTGTACGCAATCATGCGGGATAATGCCGATATAGCCATGGAGGCTTTCTTGCAGGCATAGTCAACGTGACTGGTGAATGACAACTTGTCGTCGATCATGATCCCTAGGTACCTCAAGTACCTGCACTAATCGTCGCGTCTTGCTTCGATTTTCGGTTGTTAACAACCGTAAACTCGGTCTTGTGGTGCGCTAGCTCCAGCTTCCTGGAGCTCATCCATCTCTCCACAATGCTAATGGAGTGCGAGGCGTAAGCTCCACCTCTTCGATGGATTCACCACATATCTCAAGGGTGATGTCGTCTGCAAACCCGACGATCTTCCCCCCGTTCGGAAATTCAAGCTGTAGTACCTCATCGTACATCGTGTTCCATAGCACCGGGCCCAGGATCGAACCTTGCGGGACACCATCGGTGATCTGAACACGTTTCTGGCCTACCTCTGTGTTGTACACCAGCACGCGATTCTGGAAGTAGCTTCCCAGAAGCTTGTACAGGTATCCCGGAACGTAAGGACTTTGAAGCGAGTCAGCGATAGCTACCCATTTGGCGCTATTGAACGAATTTCACACGTCAAGGGTGACCACAGCACAGTAGCGGTAACCTAGCCTCTTGCGCTGGATTGCCACTTCGGCCGTTTTGGTGATGAACAGAATTGTGTCCACCGTTGACTACCCTTTATGAAAGCCGAACATATTTTTAGAAAGACCGTCTAAGCCCTCCGTGTACTTGGTAATCTGTTAAGAATAACTCTTTCAAGCACTTTGTCCGCTGTATCCAACAGGCATATGGGTCTATATGCCGATGGGTCCCACCCATGGAGCATTTCTGGTTTTATCAAGGTTTTATAGCACTCTTGAAGTCTAATTCATGTTCTTTAGAACCCGTATAAAACCAAAATTGTTACTTGGGCGTGGTAGCTTCCCTGCCATTGGCAGCAATACTAGAGTCTGGATTTTTCAGGCGTCCGGGAAGACGCCCTCGTCCAAACATTTTTGCATCGCCACCTTGAACATTCCTGGCACCAGTAAACGAACCGTCTTGATGGCCAGGGTCGGTATACCGCCAGCTCCTGGCACTTTGTTTACCTTCAACGATTAACCTATCGCAATGATTTCCACGATTAAGACGGTCGCGTCGCCCCCTTCGTCCGCGATGCCATTATCGTGGGGCAATTTTGCCATCATAGAGCACCAGAGACTCTGGCCGTAGCTCGGAAAGAGTCCCTGATGATGACCTGTGTTAGCTCTGGTGATTGCTCGGTTGGAGCTGTCGTGCCTTTGGTTTTAGCCATAACCACCCGATAGGCGTCGTTGATCACCGCGAGGATCTTGGGTATCGCTCAATCTCAAGCGCCTGATGCTATAGTGAACCGCCAGGTAGTCGATATAGGTGTAGCCATCCTCCACTCTCCGGTTATTGAACGGCCCAGAACGTCACGTCGATAATCGACTCCGCTCCATTTCTATGGTAGGTACTGCTAGTACCTACGTTGGCCAGGCCTACGTTGAGCCGGGCCAAGGCCTCCAGCAGAATCTGGCACCTTTGGTTGGTAAGGCGACTGCTCCATTCTAACGCTCAGGCGTTAAAGTCGCCCGCCACTACCAACGGGCTACGGCCAGTTAGCTCCGTTGTCATTCGATCTACCATTTGTGAGAACTGGTCTACCAACCATCTCGGTGGCGCATAGCAGCTGCAAATGAATACTCCGTTCACTTTTGCAACTGCGAAGCCCTCGTTTGAGGTGGACACAACCTCCTAGACTGGGAATTTGCCCATCATTCATAATACCGCCTTCTTTGATCTATCCGCAAACCAGTTTCCGTTACCGGCAGGGATATGATATGGGTCGGATAGTAATTATTGCATCTGTTTCTGGCTCGCAAACTGCCTGACACAGCAGTTACTGAGCCACCTCACAGTGGCTTAGGTTCAGTTGTGTTACCCGCACTGTGTTTTACTTTTGGTTTACCCTTGTAGGCCGGGCACTTGAGACCTCCCGTGGCGTGCTTGTCGTTTGGTTTCTCAAAGCACGTCATGCATTTGGGGGGCTCCTTGCAGTCCCGACCACCTTGTGGTCTTTCCCTCCACACTTTCGGCATATGCCCGCTCTCAAGGCACTTAAAGCAAGCCTTTGGCGGCTGGTGCAAACTCAGTGGGCAAACAGACTACCCCAATTTAAGTTTTTCCGCTTTTAGGATACAGTCTGCGGCTGAAACTGGCAGTCGTATTGTTACCACTCGAGACCCAAGTGGACCCTTTCGCAGCCATATGGCTGTCGGGGCAACCTCTATCCCACACTGGGCCATGATAGCCGTGGAGATATCGCTGGCCTCCGCGATCTCATCCAAGCTTTTATCTTGGAGAGTCACTAACGTGGCCAAGGCACCTCCACTCCCACTCCTAGGGCCTGTTTGGCCAGCTTCTTATACGCTGGGCCCTTCAGCTTGGTATCCTTCTTCAACTCGAGGATCATTTTGCCGGTGCTTGTAGGGTGAGTTTGTTAGCATGAAAAGCATGAAACTAATAGTTAATAGAAACAAATGTCATAAACGGGTCTCCACTTGATTTACTTCCGTTTTTAACCGCAACAAATTACACAATGCACTACAAAGAGGAGCTGTGCAAAATTTGGTTAATTTCAGTTCAGTGGGAAAAAAGTTGACAGACACTTCAATCACTATACATCCAAATGAGGTCATCAGAGAGCTGTTGTGTTCAGCAAAAATATGTATTTTAATAATTCCTACAATTTCTTAGAAAATATTGAAATCGTCAAATTTGAACAATGTACTAATTATCCAAAACATCCAGTTTTAAGGTAGTGCTGACAGAAAACCATTTATATCTCTTTAACGTTAGGCTCTAGAAACTTAGTGTCTTCAGCAACTTTTCTTAAAATTACTTGCTCTATAACTTTGTTCAAGACAATAACCCGTTATTTAGTAGCTGGAAAAAGTTAGAATTTGAAAGTGTAGTTATGCCCTTATGAAAGGTTAGGCGTGTTTTTTTAAAAGATGCGGAATAACATTTTGAGCAACTCTTCTCAAGACACCTACTCGATAAAATGATGACAAAAGGGTGAAAATGTTTTTGACCGTCTTTTTTCAGAATTGTGCCACTGTGGGGCGATCCACGCTTTCTTTCGTCGCTTTATTTCTTGGAGTCATGCACATGCTTCGCAGTTGAGCTGGCCGGTGACAAAAAAGAATAAGACATTTAATAAGTCGTCAATTTCCCGGATGTTCTAGTGTGAGTTAAGATTAGATTAGGAAAGGCATAACATCTCTCTTCCCCCTCGTCCCTCTATGTGCATGAGCGTTGACCGCTCGAGAAATACTCCATTATTGCAAGAACTGCTGCAATTACACAGAGAACCAAAAGTTGATGTTTTGGACTAATATACAGCACCAATTTGTTAAACTTGGTAATGGCGATACTCGCCTTGCCAAAGTTCGCAGGTTCTTCTTCTCTAGGTCTTAACTAGCACCGAAAAGAAGTCACTCGCCGAGCTTAAGCTTTCAGACCAACATGAGGACCTTGCCGATTTAATTATCGAGAGCACAAATTCGGAAATGATACCGTTGGAAACCACCTGGAAGCCCATTAAAATACACCACCACCATACTCTCCGATGTACTAAAAGTCCGTGGGTTCGGCATGGTAGCGCTGGAGGAAGTGTGTTGCAAGGGATATGCTGCAGGAGGTGTGTTGGAAGGGAATGCTCAGGTTGGCCAGGAGGAGGAGTTCAGACCGACAATTGGGAAGCTCAATGCTCACCAGCTGACGAATGGCAGCGGCCAACGACTTATTGGTTACACCGCCTTCAAGAAAATAACAATTCGTTACACCTACGTTCAGCACAGCCTCCATTATCGATACACATGGCGATCACCAGAGCAGACGGAATCGCAACTCGACCACGTTATCATTGATGGACGGCACTTCTACGATTATCATGCGACGTCAGAACCTACCGTGGCCCAAACATCGACTCTGATCACTACCTGGTAGTGATGCGCCTGAAACTGCGCCCAAAACTCTCCGTCATCAACAATGTACAGTCCCGACGGCGGCCTCGGTACGACCTAGAGCGACTGAAACAACCGAATGTCGCTACTGCGTATGCGTAGCACCTTGAGGCAGCGTTGTCTGACAAGGGTGCGCTCGATGAGTCCCCTCTTAAGGACTGCTGGAGCACGCAGCTGAGTACATCGTCGGGTACGTAGAACGGAGTCGGTGAAACGATTAGTTTGACAAGGAGGAGTTTAGAGAGATTTTGTAGGAGGAAGACGCAGTGCGGGCGGTAATACCATAGACTAACTCTATGACCAGTAGGTCCCAAACAAAAATGATTTTTTTCTTGGCTCAGTCAGTACTAGCACATCGGACCTAAGCTCGGTCCCAAGCTCAATAATGCGACCCTAATAATGAACTCTCACGAACACACTCTCAAATATTCTGTCAAAATAACACAGCAAATCAAAACAAAGGCGCAAATATGTACAGCAAGGCGCTGCCTTCAAGGTGTAATTCGGACCAAGGGGTTCTACAACAGTGAACCAATTTCATATCGCTAGTTGCATATTGATTGTTGGCAATACTGCATCAAAGGACTCTACAGAACGCTTCGAACGAAAGTTGAAAAATAGAGTGCCATTCTTAAGAAACACGAAAGTTCAACCAGAAGCTCAACTTATCCCGCAAAGGCTTTGTGCCGCATTCCGAATTGTGCAGGGATAAGGATGGAAGTAGATTGATGGACGGGAGATTGAAAGGTGGAGGCAGCACTTCGACGAACACCTGAATGGTGTGGAGCATGTAGAAAGCGAGGACCAAGACAGCGGAAGCAATGACTACATCAGTACGGCTATGGATCCGCTCCCACGCTGATTGAAGTTAGGGACGCCATTCAACAGATCAAGAACAATAAGGCTGCTGATAAGGATGGTATCGAAGCTGAACTCATCATGGTGGACCTGGAAAAGTTAAAGGGTGTATTCGATAAAAATGGCACACACATATATACTCATCAAAATTAAACTGATTATCGGATTTTCTTGAAATTTTCAGGGAATGAAGAACTACTAATGAGTTTTGATTTACAACATTTGTTTTATTCAATTTCGTCTCCCATCCCGAATGCCCGCACCTTCCTTTTCACTCCACCCATCAAATTTTTGTACAATCGATTTTCCCAGTGTTTTTGTTGTTTCTACCCAAATTTTCTTCAACTCTAGCTCTGTTTTTATAGTTTTGGGATGTTTGCGAAGTTCCGTTTTCATAATTGCTCAGAATTTTTCAATTGGACGAAGTTCCGGTGAATTTGGTGGGTTAATATCCTTTGGCACAAAATTGACTCCGTTGGCTCGGTACCACTCCAATACGTTTCGAGCGTAGTGGCAGGATGCTAGATCAGGCCAAAACAGAGTTGATCCTTTGTGCTTCTTAATGAATGGCAAGAGACGCTTCTTAAGGCACTCTTCCGTGTAAATCGCACCGATTATTGTTCCGGAAGTGGTGAAGGAGCACTTATTTCACCACATCCGCAAATCGCCTGACAGATTAGAAACTTCTTTGCAAATTTCGATGGTTTCTTCTTTCGAACATCCTCCGGAACATCGAACTTCGACTTGGCAACGAAATATTCTTGCCCAGGAAGTTGACGGAAGTCGGCCTTGACTGAACCATTAGTCTGCACCGGCTGATAGTCAGAATCAGGGAGACAGAACAGCTACCGGAAGAGTGGAAGGAAGGGGTCATATTCTCCGTCTGCAAGAAAGCTGACAAGTTGGAATATGGGATCTTCCGAGCAATCAGCATTCTGAATGTAACCCGCAAAGTGCTATCAACGGCTGGATAGTCATGAGGAAAAATAAATACTAGCACACCGGTCCCAACCTCGGTCCCAAGCTTAATGATTCGCCCCTAATAACATTACTCGCACCAACACACCCTCAAACCTTCTGTCAAAATAACAAAGCGAATCAAAACAAAGCCAAATATACTAGTACCGAAATGTACTGAAAAGCGCAAGAGTGTATAGCATGGTGCAGGCTGAATGGTGTACTTCGAACTAGGAGTCCAACAACAGTGAACCAATTTAAAATCGCTAGTTTCATCTTGATTGTTAGTGCTATCCCAGATCATCTAGCATCGACTTGGAAAAGGCGAAATACGACGAGCCAGGTTAAGAGCTGGGATACGATTTTCCTACCAGTTTTTTTGCTTCGTAGATTATATGGACATTGTCGGCGGAACATTTGGATCGGTGACAGAGCCATACACCCACCTGCAATGTGAAGCATGAAAAGTCAAACTGGCAGTGAATGTGAAGAAAACAAAGTACATGGTAATAGGCGGCAGCTAGCGACACAGGGCTCGCCTATGTAGCAGTGTATCGATCAAGGATACTTTTGAGGTGGTGGATGAACTCGTCTACCTTAGGAGGTGGAAAAATTCCATTATTTTAAGGGCTGCCTCAGCTGAGAACAGAAGCCCAACGTAGTAAATGAAATGAATGTGAGAAGACAAGGACAGTAATGGATACTGGACTTTTTACAGATAAGTACAACTAATTTTATATAACTCTGATGATCTGATGGCCTTATTTACTCCAAACGAACTTGGAAAGACATTGTTAAATGTTGTATGTATATGTGTGTGTGTGAGTGTGTGTGTGTGTGTGTGTGTGTGTGTGTGTGTGTGTGTGTGTGTGTGTGTGTGTGTGTGTGTGTGTGTGTGTGTGTGTGGCGGTGAGTCCTTTTTCTTTTACAGGGAGCCATAAGCCAAAGAAGGCTAAGACAGAATTAGTGCTCTGAGTTCCAAACGACCGCCAAGCCTACGCAGAGAGAAGTGGTTCTACGACACTCAATATGTTTGGCGTTATGTTAAATGGAAGTGGATAGGCTTATCTCGGTGACATTCTTCTCTTTTCAGAGAGCGAGTAATGGCGCTATAGCCATAAGCCATAGGGTGCTAGGACCATAGTTAATGCTAAAGTCCCAACCGTTTGAAGAGAACGACCCAACGACCATTTTTGAATATTTTTTGTTCTGTACACCAAAAAGGGCATTCTGTTCATCTATTCTCTTCGACTATTAATTTCCTTTTTCCTTTGATATCTACTGAAGGCTACGTGGGTTCCCCGTGTCTTCTTAAGGTAGATACCAAATCCTCCCTATCACCAACGGGCTGCATGGACGTGGCCAGGTGAGCGATCGAGGAGTGTCTTCGTGGAGATTATTGCGTGAAGAAACGTAACAGTAACCGTAATTAGATTTCGTTTCATGGTGACATGCAATGTCTTCAACGAATTATTCTCATCGCAGTCCATCCACGAGGTGTGCAAACGTCAATGCTAATGCTAATGCTAATGCTTATGCCTGAATTGAGAACAGAAGCCACTATCTATCCACTTCCCAATCACAAAGGCCAACCACCAGGTGGCCTGGGACATGCTGTTGGAGCGGTACAACAACAGCAAGGGAGCTGAATAAGCGTCAGGTACAAGCTCTTTCAAGCTACCCATTCTTCAAGGGAATACGGAACCTATCTGCACATTTTGTTGGAAAGCTTCGTCCGGATTGTGTGCACAGATTCTCGACCAAGTCATCCATCTTGTGAAATATAAGGATCTCTTATTGACAAACGATAAGGAATCCAAGGTTGCAGCAGTTGTTAGGGCTAACGGGCCAACCATATCCAAGGACAAACCCTAGCAACACCAAACCATCAAGTTGCAACTTGATTGTGTCCTAACTGAGTCACATTGAAGTAATTTTACGTGGTTTGCAACAAGTGTGCTAATAGGGACAGAAATCAAGTGAAGCCACGGAAACCGCAGTATCCGCTGCAGCTCACCAACACCCATCACAGGTTCTTTTGGCAACAGCAATTGTCATACTCGGAGACGCCATCGGCATTCGTCATCCCGCTCGGGCACGGCTTGGTTCTGGATCAGAGAGTAATTTGATTACAGAGCGGTTGAGTCCGCGTCTACGTGTTCGTCGGGATCGGGTAAAAATTTCGGTAGCAGGGATTGGGCAATCTTCTACGAAGGTTCGGCAAAAGATTCGAGTGGTACTACGGTCACAAGTTTCCAACTTTCTGTGAATTGGCTCCTAGTTCTTCCAAAGGTTGCCGTCAATCGCCCAACATCCACCATCAACAGGAATACGTGGACTCTACCAAGCGGACTTCATTTGGCTGATCCTACATTATTTGAACCAAAATGCGATGGAACAGTATTGAGAATTTCTTTGTTTTTATTAAACGCCAATAAGCGTTCAATATCAAATAACCGGACAAGCAGCTGCACAAAATCTGCTGGAAAGAGGAAACGTAAAGTACAACAGCTCGCAGTCGGAAAGCTTATAAAACAATCGTGTATTTTTTTGTCATTGATTTAAAAACAAAATTAGTGTGCACTTAATCATGGTCGACCAATTTTGAGCATTCCACCTTTACTTCTACAAAATTGCTGAAAGAAACGTCTTTTCCAGGACTGATGCAAAGAGGTTATTGTCGAGGCTATGCGGATTCGTCCGAGATACACCATCAATAAAACAAATTCACTTTTCAACAGTTTAATATACGTATCTTTATTGATGTCTCGTAGTTTAAATGATTCAATATTGTTTGCTGTTTTTGCTTTTTCTTCTTCGATTGCTATATTAGCTGTTGTACCCCACTTCAGTTGTTATTTATACTTTATATAATATATTTTTGATTCTGAGAATACATGCACTAACAGCTTATATCCGGTCAGCGAACACAATGAAGTAACTTAAATTTTTCACATGGATATACATACGAGTAGTGTCATTCTTGTAAGAGTGATGAATGATGTGATTATCGGTTTTATACATGGGAGACTATTTTAAAGTAGCTCAAGTTCAACTTGATTTTTTTTTGTGTTTTTTTTTTGTCACATAATAATATCCTAGTTTCTTTCTCTCTTCGTCATAACACAATTATACTAAATATGTTTGGATTTGTTTTTCTTATATTCTTGTTTGTCAGTTGTTTGCTTACTGATATTATTTTAATCATCAGTGTTTACAGATTATGTGTAGAACATCTGCGTTACCTTTTTCGTGTATGGTTTGTGTTCTTTTTTACTATTCATAGATTCAACAAC